>PHNY01221969.1:54756-67326 GCA_003724115.2 Anethum foeniculum
GGAGCACATACATATGGATGTGGCCTATATATATTCAAAAATTTTTTGTGATATGATATGCTAAAATAATTGTTTGCTCGTTATCATCTCCCGGTCAATAATCCTTCGTTACATAATCTAACAGATATTTAAAATTATTTATAACGTTTTCTATGAAACAGGATTATGTGAGTGTGATAAGAACAATATAATTGTCGGAACGACGAAATCAGGAAGTCTGGTGGGAGGCAAAGATGTATGGAATGTAGAGGTGATCAACAACTGCACTTGTTTCCAGAAATCAATCTTACTAAAATGCATTGGATTTCAAACAGCTTTACCGATAGATCCAAGACTTTTCAAGAAAATAGATGATCATTGTCTTTTAAATCAAGGTCGAGCTCTCCCACCATTTAATTCCATCAAATTTTCATATGCTTGGTACCCACCTTTTTTCCTTGTGCCACAATTCTCAATCGTTCAGTGTTAGAACAAATAACATGCAGTGGTGTAAGATGACTGAGATTGTGTATTACAAATTATTAATTTGCAGATAATGACATTCTAAATCAGTGTTATGGTAAAGTTTTAATAATGTTGATCTTGATTAGTATGGAAAAAATCATGACATTGATTATAATTTCATTATTATTGTATTGAATCAAAAATCCTAAAGTTTGCAATCGAGTGAGATCTCACTTATTTGTTTCCTTAAACAATATCTTAAAATTTAATCAGATTTTACAATTTTCCCTATTTTGTTTATTTATTTTCTTAAGACAATATTCACAAATTAAATGATATAAATTTGGCATACTTTTGCATTTTAATAATTTTCAGTTGTCTTACTAATATAATATTGAAATATTATATTTAATTTTAATAATTTGAGCCGCATTTAAAAAATTTAAATCATTGCATGTATAAAAATTTAATCATTGCAAGAGTGCAAAGACTTGTTGTTTGAGTTACAGAACCATACTGTTAATGTAAATTTTGTAAAACGTTCTACGACCAAGGTTGCTTACACTCTTGCGAGGAATTCTAGTTCTATAGCAGAACGTAGGTGGATTAAAGGCAATATTCTGCCTCATTTCTTTCATGTAATGTTTGATGAGGTGAAATCTTAATAAGAATCATTCCTTTTCTGGAAAAAAATATATTTTAATCTTGCATTATTTAAATTTTGAGATTTTAAGTCTACAATTATTAAAAATTTTATGTTCCATAACTTTATATAAAATTTTGAGATGTACAGTGTTGATATAACTTTTGTGATTTGAACACAATGAGTTTTTAAAGTATGTTTTTCAAATCTTGATTAAATACCACTATATTTTAAAATATTTTTTTTAAGAATATTGTTTGCACACTTGAAGATTTTAGAAGATTTGTTAAAATCCAAACACCTCTAAGTCTGCATTCCTTTGATTTGTAATTAAATTATAGTTTATGCCTATGAACACACTCTATCAATAAATTTGTTATAAGTTGGATGATTTTTATTGGTGAAAATTTTTGTGCATATAAGGTCCCATCATAATTATTGAAAAGGAATCAGTCAAAATTTGCCACCTAAATTCTTGTTGCGTACACCAGAAAAACCAAATATTAATATAACTAACTTCCAAGACCAACTCAATTTAGATCATAAAATTAATTTAAACATCGAGTTCAAATCCCAACCCCCGGGGAACTAACTAAAATAGGGAAGGGAAATCGAAACGACGGTGGCGAGAGATTAAGAGAGGAAGATCTATTAATCGAGGTCCTTTCCATACTCAATGTGAAGACTTTTGTTCAATGCAAAACTGTATCCAAAACATGCTACTCTCTTATTTCAAGCCCTGCTTTCGTCAAATTTCGTGCAATCACAAGTACAAGCAGCGAAGATGCTAAGAAAACTACTCTCATCGTTCGGCCACTACGCCATAGATGGCCTATAGTTACATTTCAGCATGTGTGTTACCTTAGTGTATGTTACTATAGATATGAAATTTTCACCCTATCAACATCGACATTATGGGCGTAACCAAAGCTATAGGTGTATGTTGTCATAGCTTAATAGCGTGTTAACCACAGCAACAGAAGATACTGTGTTTCCATAGACTATGAACAAAAATAATTTAATTGCAACCAAAAATTATATTTATCTTTAAAAGTAATAGATTTGAATTAAATAATTCATTGATTTGTCTTATAAAGTAAAAGTATATCAAACAAATGAATTATTTACATTTTATATATATTAAAATAGTTTAGTAGGATATCAAATGAAACAATTTCTTTCATAACTAATTTTAATAAAAGTAAAAAAATTTGATTGAAAACACTAAAACATTTGTTTATTCAAAATAAAATTATGAAACAGCATTAATTTTTTTTAAGTTAATTAGATTAATACATTAATTGTAATAAATATTTTTTTTGTAATTTAAATATTATACTATTTATAAAATTGAAAAAGTGTAAATAGTGGAATTGGGCTGGGCTGCTAAAATCGAATAGGCGGCTAAATTTTGGGTTGGGCGCTAACATTTTGACAAAGCGGGGGAACGAAATTTTAGACCAAAGAAAATGGGGAGCTCGACTTACAGAAATTAGGTCAAAGACTCTCTCACATTCACATTCAAGGAGCGGCGTGTTTAGGGAAGATTCGCACGTTCGAGCGGCGAGTTGTGTTCAATTTGGGTTTCGAGCAAACTTTGGGTTTCAATTTGAGCCATAAAATATATATATCTCTCTCTCTCTCTATCTCTCTCTCTGGCTGTTTATTTTCTCGATCTCAGTCGTAAGTAATTGTTCTCGACCATCTCTCTCTCCCCTTGCAGAATGAAAATGGCTGATTATCTAAATTTTTGATTTAAACTGATGGAACTCGGTTTTTATCAGAACACTTGGCAAGAAAGTGTCCCATCAATTCCAAGTCTTCCATCAGTGCAAAAAATTTATGCTGAGCTAATTTCATTGATAAGGTATGCACATTTTATAACTAGTTTTATTAAATCTAAAAATTATTTTTTGTTTAGGTAATTACTATTTTGTTATGTTTAATAAGTCTCTATTCAAGTAAATCAGTGATAAAAACAGATGAATCTTGTATGATAATGTTGGTGACATTAGTGTTATGAGTTTAGCTTATGGTGTCCTCGACCTGTTTTCAAAACAAAGTCCTTGAGCATTACAGGGCTGGTCCATATAGCTTTTGACATTTTATATAGATTTTGACATTATCCAAGGATAACCAGTAACCTGTCTACTATAGCTCATGTATAAAGATTTGTGACCTGCTGCCTTTTCTGGTAAAATTCAACCGTGATTATTTTCTTTACTACTACAGAGTATTCTGAGAAATGTTTCAACTGCTAGTCTTTGCTGTAAAAGATTTAAAAAGGTCATTGAGGCACCAGGGACTGATCTGATGATAAAGATACGGAGTGCTGAAAATATTGAAGCTACAAATCTGCAGTTAGTTATTTTAATTTTTTTGAGTGAAAAATTAACCCCGTGTAAATCCTACAGTGCACAAATAACATTTACAACTGATTTGCTGAATGCAGGCAAACTAGAGGATCCTTGATGTAGTTGCTAAACGTTTAGAAGTCCCATCAGAGCGGGTTATTTCAAACTTGGCAGATTATGGTAATGCAAGTGCAGCTTCTATCCCTTTGGCATTGGATAAAGCTGTTCAAAGTGGGTAGATTCAACCAGGCCACACTATTGCAACAGCTGGTTTTGGGGATGCTTTGACATGGGGTTCTCTTATCATGAGATGGGGATGAAACAAGTTTCAGAAATCTTTACATATATAGAACAAAAAAGATTACATACATCACCTCTTCAGGTTTTGCTTCCAATTAGATTAATGTTGTTAATTTAGAGAAGTTGTCATTGCGCAATCTATTTAGTTATTCTTTTTCTGTTCTGGCTCCGACTTTTAAACCATCGGAGATCAATAAATTATATTCCTTTTGTTCTCGAAAAAGCTTGTGCATCAAATATAGCAATTGTCTGACATATTTATGCATTATTCTAGAATCAAATGAACTGAACATGTCAAAAGGTAGACAAAGCTTGCCATATATATAACCAGTGGGAATACATGATCCATTTACACCTTGATTCTCAATAAAAATGGTGCAAAGAATGATAACAAATATTTAAGCTGTGTATATGAATACTTCTGTGTATATAGCTTCTCTTCCGCCTCTTCTGTGTTTGCGTTTGCATTTTTGAGTAATTTTGTGTTATTTACAATTAGTGTTGTGATCTGTAGAAATATTTTTGGATGGGTACCAGTGAAAAATTATTCCAGAGGCATGTGTAGATTTCTCGATTTTTCTACTAGAAGCATCAGACCTTTGGACCATCATCAGGTACAAACTCTAATATAAAGGTTTGCCCACTGGGTTTTTAATTTCATTTTGTTTCTTCTGTATCCTTCGACCTTGTCATTGAAGTGTCTGTTAAGGATATAAAGGTTTAAGAAAATATATTTTTCATTACAAAATATTAACAAATAGTGTTTTTATTGCTTGTATTGCCAGCTTTTGAATAAAATACATGTTTTCATGTTTATATATATATATATATGTTGGGCAAACTTATGTAGGCAGTGTGGATATATCAAGGTTGTCACTTGAAGGTAATTGAAGGCTGATGCATCAGTTAAATTCTTAGACATTGGTAAATGACGCATATTTATGCAGTTTTTTGCAATAAGTTTCCTGCAAATTTTTGCAGCTGTTTTATGCACTTTATGCATTTGTTTTTACAGTTTTCTAGAGATTTCTAGAGCAAATTTTTGCAGCAGTCTAATTCAGAATTTTGTGGCAATTTTATGCAAATTTGTACAGCAGTTTTTACGCAGATTTTTACAAATTTCTGAAGCAGTTTTCTCCATATTTGTGCAACATTTTTGTACAATTTTTATAGTGATAGAATGTAATAGAATGTAGTTTTTACAGAACTTGATTCATCCCTTTGTAATAATTCTTGAGTTTATATTTATTAATTTAAATTGAGTTGTCAGTTTAATTATTTTTGAAATATTTTCATTTATATTTTGGATTTATATATTTGTCCATTTATTATTATATTTAAGAAAATTAAAAGAAAAATAAGCAAAAACAAATTATTGAATATGATTTTTTTTTTAAATTATTTATATGGGCCCCACAAAAATATTGGTTCAAGATTGAGGGGCCCACTGTGAGGCCCAATTTTTTAAATAGAAATCAAAATATCTATTGTAACATAAAAATTGTGTTGCTCTAGGTGCTATTACAACATCTATATTAGCCTACTGTAACAGCTGAGGCTGTGTTAGATAAGACCTGTTTTAATGTTGCTATAGATATCTATACTAACTAGCTAAGACCCAACATAGCTTTGGTGTTGCTATAGCCTTTTTTGGGCCTATAGCAACATCAAATGGGGTCTATAGAGACACAGTTTTGGTGTTGGAAGAAGTCATCTATCGCGTAGCGGGCTCTTCAAAAATAAACGTCGTCATGACTCTCCAAAAGAAGACGGCTCATACTCACTCTACGAGCTCGGTGGTTGTGATGACTTTGTAGCTCATCTCGGCATTCCTTACTCACAAAGGGATTACCCCTTTACGCCTCCCTCTTTGCTAATTGTCTTTACAGTATTGTTTATGTTCTTGTTGATCCGAATGCTGGTATTGATGAAAACTGGATTGAAGCTATTGTTAAAGATTGAACTGACATATATATTTGGAACCCTACTACTAAGCAATCGAAACTAATTCTCGTACATGTTGTTTAAGATTACGATGATAATATAAAAGCGGTGTTGGGGTTTGGATTTGATCCGATTGATTTTGATTTTAAGATTGTCAGGGTGTTATCTCGTGATATATTTCCCGAAGTCCATTCAGTTAACAAAAATGTTTGGCGAAATATTGAGGCTAAGTTGAGTGATATTCCGTATAGGAATAATATTTTTAACATATGCCTCCATGGATTTCTATTTGTCATTGCACATAATGGTATGATAGCTTCCAATTTGAACAAAGAGGTGTTTATTTGTGAAATTGAACTCCCTGTTTGCTCTAATGATGCTTGTATTGCTGAGTTTAAGGATTCTATTGCTGCCATTATTTTCTTTAAAGATGAAGGCAATGGGATTAATTTGTGGACCTTAGATGATGAGGCATGCCTTCATGATGCTGGAGTTGAGGCGTCATGGACTATGATGCTCGCTATTGATATAGGTGTATGGTTCGATTGGGTGTACGGGATTTTTAACAGCGTTGAAATTTTACTAGCAAGTGGTCATTGGCTCTCGTATAACCTTGACAAGAAAATAAGGAGATATATTGACACTAATCCTTTCTTTGATATCGATGAAGTTTTCAAGTACATGGAGAGCCTGCTACCAGTGGCAGGATCGAAACTATTCAATTGGTCAGATGGCTAAGATAATAATAAGGAAAGTAGCACCGACTCTGAAGAAGTTAGCGAGGAAAGTAGCATTGATTTAGAAAATGATGATGAGAGAAGCAGCATTGGCATTGGTTCTGAAGATAATAATGAGGAAGGCACCGCTGATTCCGAACAATAAAGACAGCAGTGTAGATTCTGAAGATGATAATGAGGAAAAAAATGCCCATTCTGGTGATAAATGATGAGCATTATCATTTCAATTATTTTATTTCTACTTAGATCATTTCCTTCAATTTAATCATGCGCGAGTAATGTTTCTTATCATAAATTGGCCCTGGTCAAATATTTCTTATAAGCCTACCAAAAAAACTCATACATCAATATAATGAGTTAAATTGATTTATTATAGCTAACAACCGGAATTCTAAATGAGTCGTGATTGGGTTTAACAATACAATACATGAAACACGAAAGTACACTGTACCTAAAGGAATGAATTATCAAGTCTACAAGTGAACCATAAGAATGTGATTATGTTACAAGGAACCTAGGGTAGAGCAATGTTTGGTTCGGGGTGGTTTTTGGATAAAACCAAAACCGCATGTCCTCGGTTTTTAAAATTGAAAACCGCAACCATCAGTTGGTTTAGTTTAAAAAAATCTTGGTTCAATTATAATCGGATAGGTTTCAGTTTTAAAACCGCATCACACAAAATTTACAAAACAAAAATAATTTGTAGCAGTTTACATTTGTACGAAGTATAAAAAATGCAATGAAAGGATAATACATTTTTGAAACTAGTTAAAGAATACCATAGTCTACGGCTCTGGTTAAGCATCACATGCCAACTACTCTTATTTCATGTATGATAATCGAGTTATCGAGGTATACAAGGTTGTTTATGGATGATATAGTCTTGAGGTTAATTAATAACATACACAACTAGTCAATTAGAAACATGTACAATCTAGAAATATGCTAAACAACTAGTAAGTTAAGTAACAAGGTGTAGTAGTAGTAAATCAAAAAGGATATATCTCCTGCTGCAAGAACTATATGCACAGTCAAAGTTGGATCGAAATTCTTACATGGTTACATGGTATTAATAGCCAGTAACCAGGCCCAGCTATAATACTGTATATTAGACCTAGTGTATATCTATAACTAAAGAATATATTTATATATTTTTATTTTAAAAATTGATATAAATTATCTAAAAAAATTATTTATTTTAATAATCAAATCGGTTCGAATTTTTTCAGTTTCGTTTCAACCTATAACCGAAACCGGATGATCGGTTTTGGTTTCAGTTTATAATTTTTCGATTTCAATTCAATTTTAGACAACTCAGTTTGTATCGATTTTTAGCGGTTTCGGCTTCGATTTTGTTCAATTTTTGCTCACCCCTATAGGAACCTCATCCCCATCACTTATAGGTAGTGCATGTTTATATTTTATACGAGTTTTAGACTAAAATTGTAAAATTTTGAAGTGTATACATATGTTGATATGGTAGTGTTTATACAGCTGAAGGTGCACATGGCCAGATACAGAAATGGCTATAATTTGAACTGAAAAAGTTGGAGGTAAGCCAGAATACACAGTGGTGACATACAACATATCTACATGTCCAGTTTATGGCATTATTTCTTTATGGTGCATAAACTTTAAGACTTTTGAACCTATTAAATCAAACGTCTTTAACTTTTCTGGTGAGCATTGCATTGTCAAGAACGGTGGCACTATATTACTAAATGTCAAACGAGTCTGTCCAATTTAGTTACGCTTTCGGAAACTATTTTAAGTTTCTCATACTTTGACTCTTCATCGATGTTAACAAACATGTAATACAGGCAGTGGCGGATCCAGAACAAACTTGGGTAGGCTCAGCCCTGCGTCTTCATATAAATGTACTAGATTAGAGCATTTTCAACGGGATATACATGTTAGTTATAATATCTAGGTGGCAAGACAAAAATTTTAAAATATATATAATGTCTAAAAAAGACTACTCCAACTGAGAAACCTGTTAGGCATATTTTTAGATAATAAGAAATCATCATGCTATATATATTGAATGAGAGGGCATCATCTATATCAAATCCACGTTATTTCTCTCTTCTCCAAATCCTCCTTTCAAATATCCAACTCTATCTGCAAATACCATCTTCGCCAATTAGGGTTTCAAGCCTCTTTGATTATCATTATCCTATTTTATATCTTATTTATATATTTTAGAACACCCTCCTTTTTTTCATATTTTACTTTACTATAAAATATTTTATTTATTTTATGTTTTAAGAGAGTTAACAAAGAAGCAACGGCTTAATGGTTCTCGGTTCTGCATTCATGATTTTGGGTTTATAAATTTGGATTTAAGGGCTTCAATAGACAATTGGTGAAACAATTTAGGACACTTCGGACAGGCCAAGAAATCAGATTATTTCTCCAAATTCAAGGATCAAACTTATGTGAGGAATTGATTTCTAGGTTTCACCATTTTCATCGGATCTGCTTTGGTAAGGACGGCTATCGACAATCGTCCTAGGTATTGTATCATTTCTCTTTTGTTATGTATTTCTCTTTTCATATTTGGTTACATTTTTAGATACATCAATATTCTTCTCCTCGATCAATTCACTTTTGTAAGGAAGATCTTCAACCATCTTTCATGGGTAAGTCCTATGTGAAGAAAGTCATGGGCTCGGGTATGACACATATACTGATATACACATGTATCTTGTCCTGCACTAAGCGTGGGTTTTCACGGAAATAGCCTCCCTATATTTCGAAATAGGGGCATGGCCTGCGTACATCTTACCGTTCTCAGACCCCGCTCTAAGCGGGATATACTAAGTATGTTTAGTGGTTTATATATATATATATATATAATGTTAAGTGCAAAAATATTTTATCAAAAAAACTATAAAAAAATTTATTGTTAACCAAATTTATTAATTACTTATATAATTATCTTTAATGTACATTATATATTTATAAACAATACCAATAAACCAATATAATTAAAAAAATTAGTAAACGTTTTATAATATATAAGTAGTGTTTATTAACTAGTTTTTCTTATGTTTAAATTAATACAATAATATCATTAAATATGTTTTTATTATTTATATATTTTATTTTTACTTGTATTAAATTATAAAAATAATACTTTTATTAATAATTCCTTCACAACCCTTTTTATCAAAAGATAACCATTAAAATATAACTGTTGAAATTTGAAGATAACAATATTTTCCAAATATGACTAATCATTATATCTAATACCATTGAAGCACACTTTGTTACAAGTTTAACAAATTTTGCTTAAATCTATTTTATATTATTTAGCTAATGAATATAGCCAGAGGCGGATTGTGGGGGGGGGGGGTCCTGGATCCCTGCCCCTAAATTGAGGAGTTTTTTCAGTTTTCAAAATGACGTCATTTTGATATTTTAAACTGAAAAATAATATAAAAACATATACTCACCTATATTATATACATTCTCTCACTTCATATGTGACAACCCGGGTCAAATCCCCGGCACTTTTTGAAAATTGGGTCAAGTCTCGATTCCGAGTCTGAAATAAGCCGAAGCATACTAGCCCAAATGCAGCCAACTTGGGTAAATCACAAGTCCACCACAGGCTCCCAGAAGATCATGATTTGGTGGTACACATGATAGTATTACTTTGTCTTTTAAACTGAACAGAAGTCCCAAATCATATCGATGTGGGGCTGTGGTGTTACAAAGTCCCCCACTTAAACTCTTGACGTCCTCGTAAAGCCTGAACAGACAGCCCATAGGTCCAAGATCGTACTTCTCTAGCCATTGTAGGATAATACTGGTTGGCTTCGTGTCCACACATTCGGACCTCTTGTCATTGTAGGATAATACCACCAGCCTTCGTGTCCCCGCCTTCGGCAACTTGAAGTATCAAACTTTCGAGAGTCGGCTCTGATACCATATGTGACAACCCGGGTCATATCCTGATCCTTTTTCGAATATCGGGTCAAGTCCCGATTCCGAGTCCGAAATAAGCCGAAGCATACTAGCCCAAATGCAGCCAACTTGGATAAATCACAAGCCCACCACAGGCTCCCAAAAGATCATGATTTGTTGGTGCACATAGTAGTATTACTTTGTCTTATAAACTGAACAGAAGTCTCAAATCATATCGATGTGAGACTGGGGTGTTACATCATATCTATCTGTCGTACTCTCTCCTCAAGTCTTCACCTCCCGTATATTCAATTGGCGATTTCTACTACAACTTTTAGGGTCGTTCAATCAAAGATTCATACTTCTTTCTCTTGGAATTGTCTTTATAATCTCCTGATGAAGTACTTCAAAAAAGAAGATTCAAAATTGCCAAGTTGTTGATCGTATTAGTCAAGAAATGAAAACTCGTTTCTAGGAGTCAAGTAAAGAATTGTTGTTGTGTGTTGCCTGCCTTAATCCAAAAAATTCATTCGAAAGTTTTGATCTTTCAAAGGTAGTTCGACTTGCAAAGCTATACCCATAAGAATTCTAAGCATCTGATTTTATGGAGCTTAAAGAAGAAATGAAGATTTGGTTGTCTGAAATGAAAAGAAATACAGCATTTTCGCAATTGCAAAATATCTGAGATCCGGCTAAAATGATGGTTGCGCTAGGTTTTGACAACAGCTTTCCATTAGTATATCTTCTCCTAGAGTTTATTTTAGTTTTACCAGAGATACAGCAAGCGTGGAACATGCATTTTCAGCTATGAACATTATCAGGTTTAACTTGCGTAATAAAATGGGGGATGAATTCTAACTGACTGCTTGGTGTGTTATATCAATAAAAAACTTTTTACAAGTATTGGCAATGAGGTAATCATACAACATTTTCAGAATATAAAGTCCCAAAAAATAAATTTATCGCGTTTATGTTAAGATTGAGGAGTGGTAAGTGATACATTCTTTTATTTTTTTCAAATTTTAAACATCTCGCGTATAGAAAAATTAGGTTAATGGGATTATATTTAATATTGTAACATTTTTATTATCTTTTAAATGAACTCCGGGTGTCATTCGATGAGAAGGATGAAATTTTTGTACCAGAAGCATCCGGCAGCCTCTATTTTATGTAAGTACAAAGCATAATAACTTTACTTCTATCGTTAGCTTGAAATATTTTAGTTTGAAATTAGTATTATAAATTGGCCTTCCTAAAAAAATTTGTGTCCGTCACTGAATATTGCTACTCCTCTCTGAAAATGCTCCTACAAAGGATTATGATGTTTGGGAGGTTTGAACTGAGTTCGATTTAATGACTCGGATGGATTATTTCTTACTATTTTTTATACTTAATTTGGTTTTTGAAATCTTTTTCAACAATATATTACAATCAAAACAAATGCGTGTAAAATTAGAAAATGGGAAGACAAAAAAGGTTTCACGTCTCAAAAATGTAGGACAGCACTCGAAGTATCATGTACTGTTTCAGGGAAAATACATTTTATTGGATCTTGCTCATTTTCAGAACATGACGCATCCGATCTCTTGTGTTTTATTTTCGTCTCTTTTTTACAAAAATAGTGTTTTCATGTTCGCATATGCATATGTCCGGACAAGGCAATTTGTCCATAATTCCAAACACCAGTAGCATAATTCCAAACACCAGTAGCGTGTTGGTATAGTTTCTCCAATACCTTACTTGGAGTCTACAAGTTTAATGCTTAGAGATCGACAATTTGCTATGATTTGATTTAAGATCACGACCCTGTATTTTTCTTTATTTTTTTTTCTAATTAATCACTCACGCACACGTCGAACTCTTGCCTCCCGCAAAGGGTACAAGAACTCAACCACTATACCAAAAGGATTGGCATCATTACCCTATATTCCGTGCGAAGACTTTTAAATTCATTATATTTTTTTATTTCGAAAAATCAATATATTATTTTTATGTTAATATTTTAAGTTATATTTATATCTACTTTTTATAAACATGATTTTAAAGTTGAATGACTATATATGTTTAAATTTCATTTAGTTGTTAAAACAATTAGACCCCTAAAAACAGATTTTCAAAATCAATATACTTATATAAAGGAGAAGACGGGAGCGTTTATGTGGCGCCTCTCAGATCGTCCCGTCTATTTTTCAAATTTTCTCAAGTTTTTGAATCAAAAAATATTAAAAACTACAAT
>PHNY01222011.1:893-27781 GCA_003724115.2 Anethum foeniculum
GTCTATAACACAGACACACACAAAATCTTAGAAATTTTTCCAAGTGCAAAAAATGACCCCGGGTCCGAGATGATAGACTAAAAATAGAGAGAGTTAGCATACAAGACTATAGGCTACTGTGTGATTAAGCAAGATTGACAAGTAATAACTAAAACCCAAAATGGGCCCATCCGAAATGCCAGATAGTGAGAATAAGGTGTACTAGTTATGAGCCATGTTACTCGGACTCGGCTAGAAGTGTCCAACATGAATACATGTCCAAGTACAGGACACGACAACATTTTGAAAAATATGCATGTTTTTAGCCTAAAATAAGTGTCCAATTCCAAGTGTTTATGTCCGAGTGTCGAGGGTCCGAAACGGGTACTCGAAGGTAAAATGAAGAGTCTGAGTAACATAGGTTATGAGTTATGGCACGTGACAAACAAGTCATGACTGATGACCGCACATGGCTATGCCAACTAGTAATGGCTAGTAATTTACACAATCATGGCCTCAGCCATCCACACGTCAGGTCAGAATGGTCCAAGCACATGTCACCATAATTTCCATCCGGACACGTTTAATTCATCTAAATACCCCAATTGTCCTAACCTTCTAGGAATCATCGCTCATGACTACTACAAGTACCCACCTCTAAACCCTAATCATTAGCCTTTAGCCCAAGGAAAAAGGTTAAGGGTTGCTTCCTCTCACATACACACGTCCCTCTATATTTTGGATCTTTCTCATTTCTGTATATCTCCTTCAAGCCTGTTGTTATCTCATGCTGGAGGCACCACGGGGCCCAAACCCCCTCCAGTGTTTTTTTGCAGCGAGCAGCTACACCGCATTCTGAGCCTAGGAAAGGCGAGGAAGGACCTAGAAGGAAAGAGAGTTACCAACTATATTCAATTAAATGCAGATTTTAGTCACTAAACTATGCAGTGATCTGGTTTAGGTCCCTCAACCATCATGTCAGGCAAATCTCCCATGTCAGACTGCCACATCTAAACAAAATTTAATGTCCATCACTGGGATTTAAATAGAATGACAAAACTCAATAAAATTCAAAAGTTTAGTGACGTGAAAGACCTTTCTGTTCATGAACTCAATCTGAAAATCCAATATTTTATGAATTGCGAATTCATTTTTACTTCATAAAATTTAGGAAAAATGGGTGGTTGGGGATTGGTCCATGGACAGTTACAACCCACAAATATTGAACGGAAGCTCCATTATGTACGAATAGAAAGCTACTAGTAGCGGAAGAACTGAAGAAAGTTTTTCACGTCTGGTGGTTTTGCCCCAGTGACGATGGCAGAAACATAAGTTTCTTGATTGTAATTCTGTGGGATAAGTGTCCTCTTTGCTATATCTTCGTTGTATATATTTCGTGCAATGGTTGTGGCATTAGTAAAGTATTTTGGTTCTTTTCAGCTGGCAATACATTTCTCAAAATTCCGGTAATAGCCAATTGTATATGTATATGTCTGTTGCTGTTCCTGGTACGGAAGCTTACTAGAAATATAAAAAGTCACATAAAAATAATATTGGGAAAACTACTTTAAGGATCCAAACAAAAAAAACAATAATACTTCAAGGTATTAACTATCCCTATATTTGTCCTATATGAATATCCATGTTTCAGTTGTGTCCTGGCATATATTTCTTAGTTAATCATCGTTCTATGCTGTTATTTCTTCTTTAAGAGCGATTAGATCTGACAGAGTCTTGTATGCCAAACTTCTGGATCTTTGCTAATTTCAATTAATTTTAATTGTTGTCATTAATGGTATCGCTTATCTTGCTACAGGAAAACGATGTTAACTATGACCATAGATTTCAGCGCACTGGTCAATGGTTACCAGTTTATACTTGGTTAGAATCTATAAAAGATGCAGAGGATGCAGTGAATACGAAAGATATATTGGATTGGCTATCTGCAAACCCAGATGTCAAAGATGATTTACAATCAAGACACTCCCGTGGTCACTTGATGCACTACATTAAACAGTGTCATCTTAAAATTCTGAAGAGGAAGGAGAAGAAGAAGGTAAATGTCGATCTTTATTATTCCATCTTATGCTCCAGATTCATAAATACATTTAATGTCTTGGTTATTATGCATTTTGTACCATTGGTTCGATAAATATTAGAGTATATTGTTTGCATGTGGCTTTTATAGTCTGTACTAAATAGTGATAGCCCGATAGGCTTATAATTAGCCAGGTAATATTAGTATCTAATATATGTAATATGGCCATGTTCAGTTACAAATGATCTTAGGTGACGACTACGAACCAGTTAATAGAATTTGTGTTTTTGGTCAATTGTATTCATATATTAGTGAATCCTGTTTTGTGTATTATAAACAAAATTTCAGGCTCAGAGTTCTTGTGATTTCTAGTGTATATTTGGTGAATCTCCAAAGTTGGTAAAGTTTGTAGCTGATCGGCATCTGTAATTTAATATGTACTCTAAACACTATAATATTCTGCGGTAATTCTTAAAACTTAAGCAGGTTTGTTGCTCAATTTGTAGAAGATTTTTGAAGAGTTACAGTGTACAGAAAATGGGATCCAAGCTAATTAGATTCTTTGGATTGCAAATCGCATCTACAAATGGCATACATTGTAAAAGATGTTCTGTGTCCATTTTACAGCAAAGCATTCCAATTTGCATATACTGGTCATTATACACTCCATAATATAGACATCTATTTAAAATTCTTCTGAAAGCATATTTTGGGTCCTGTGCATACTAGTATGGAAAATAGGAAATGGCTTGCACTTGGATTATTTAGTATTAACATGTGTGTCACTCATGCAGCAGATTCTTCATCTTTGTTCTTCGCAAGCACCAAGGGATTAATTTTGTGTGATAACAGATTAACAGTCAGCATTTACCTACATATCTGGGACCCTTTCTGTTAGTTGCAAGTCTTTAACATTCTTTTGTTTCCATCCCCAAACCTTTAAAAATAAAAGAAAGGATCTGGTTCTCCGATTCAGCTATTAATTATTTAATATGCACTAGTATTCAGTTCAGTAGTTTTACTTCTCTTTGATATTATTTTTGTTGATTTTAATTGCTATTTCTTCAATGGAACTGATCTAGGTTCTACTTTGGACAGGGATTGCCTCTTGCTGACAAAGCAAACACAGACATAGTTTCAAAAGGTGAAGAAAGAAAACTGGCAGTTCCCCTTCCATGTATGTTGCTAATAATATTATTAATTTGCTTATAGCATCAAGGCATGCATATCGTCCAGCTTAGTCGCTAGCCTTGTGGGTTCTTTTATTTGTTGGCCTTGAGGTCATTCGTATCTGCCTACCATACTGTAGCCGTCAGTTTGACTTCTGTGTATCAGTGTCCGATCCAGTGCATAACTAGACTACAAATTTATGTTATGCATTTATAATTTTTACTAATATCGTGCATGCAGACAAGTATCTTTTACATAGTAATTTCTATGCAGACATTATACATAATGGGTTCTGATTAGTTCGTAAGTATAATATATTTGTACTCTGATGACAAAGTATTCATGTTGCTTCTGGAAAATATGTAAATAATTTGACATTTATTGAGAAAACTGCAAGGTATATTCCACCACATACATATACAGTTGAGGTCTTCTTTTGAACCTTAACTAGCCTAACCAAACAAAACAAGCTTTTATGTTAATTCCTATAGAAAGGCACATTATTAAGAAGTTTACGCTGGTCTTAGTGGCTGGTTGAACCAATTGTGTAGTGACTGACAGGTAGTTGAGGCTGTATTTTTCTCACTAGTCATTATTCAGTGTTCTTTTCCTCTTGACATGCTTGAAGCACACTAGTAATCTGCTTATTTGGTCGAACTCCATGTTTATTGTTTACTTGCGAGATTTGTTTGTGGACAGTGTTTTATTTTATCCTGTGTATGTTGTCACTCTTTCTCGAATCAAATTTGAGAACATGAGTAATCATAAGGTCTCTCGTTGGACTATTTAGATGTTGGAATCCATTGTGGTGGAAATTATTGTCTAAAAGTTGTTACGATACAATTTCAAATTTATTGCTAGTTTTCATATTGCATCAAGCTTTTCATTTCATATGTGTATTGAGAAATTCAAATAATATTTAGTCTTCTGGTTGGCATTTTTTCTTTGTCATTTTCTTATTAAGAACATCTGCAGGCAATACGATGAATAATATACCTACTGACAGTGATCTGTACATGGCAAAACGCAGTGAAGCTTTACACAAATACGAGATGTATGTCAATATGAATATTACTTTCTATCATAATTAGCACAATTATACATCTTGTTACATAGTGTGCTCACGAATTACTTCATGGATTTTCCAGTTTGGTTGATTTGGAGAAACAGCTCTCCACCCTTTTCCCCAAGCCACAGCTTTTAAACAAGTGAATCTGCAAATTCAGGTAGATGTGTGGTGCCGACAATGCTGCTGTGGCTACTTGTAGTCTCTTGTCACCCAAGCTTTTACAGGCTCTCCGTGTTTCGTATTTATGTAGGTATATGTAAATTAGATATTCTAATGTAAATCCAACTTGGATTATCCAAGCCTTTATAGTATTAGAGAAGTTTATACTTACTATGTCATTTGTTAGATAACATCATGTTGGTTCTGTTGGCTGATGTCATATTGAGCAGTGTGTAGTGTACTATTCTTAAAATTTTGGATTCTGACCTAAGAAGTATAATTTAAATGGGGTGCTAATCCTTGACAACCGGGTGTTATATAAGTCTTATCTAACACACTGCTCCAAACCCTTAGATCGGTATTTTAAGGGTCCATTTCAAAACATTTTTTTTTTTTGTCATTCCGCGGAAAAAAATAGCGGAATGACAAAAAGAAAAAGTTTTAATCTGGACCCGCTGGTGTGGTGCAGTGTGTTAGGTAAACTCTCTATGGCATGCAGTTGCCAAGAAACAGGACCCATTTAAATGTATTTGATTTTTGATGGTAAAACAACAAATAACTAAAGCAATTCTTTTAAAAACATATATTTAACTTTAGAAAAAAACTTCTTGCAGCCTTGTGTTGAGGGAGCGAGAGGAATTAGAACTCCAGGGTTAAAATGCTAAAGCTTATATGAACTTATTTTGGTGTTCGACTGTGGGCTTATGAAGGAGGGTCTTTATAAGAACTTATATCAAAGATCTGACTTGTATGGACAGAAAGCTTATATGGGTGTTTGGGTGTCAAACTTAGAGGTGTGTATAATAAGTATATGTTCATAAGTTGCAAGTAATCTCAGTTTTTCTCATCCAACTCAACATATCAACAGAATTCCCCTCCACATTTAGATATCAGTTGTTCTTCCTTATCAATCCATCAGACTGCTCTCGATAAACTCCATTTTCATAGACATTGTAATATCGTTACCCTTCATAAGCCTCCTTTCTTCCAGCACCACCATTTTACTTCTCATCCCTACCATCACCCTAGCCATTCATATCTGCTTTCTGCACAAACCCCTTGTACTTCTTCGGTTCAGAACCGCCATTTTCATTTTAACTATCTTCAACTTGGTTCAGAACATGCCATTTTCATTTTATTTTTAAAAGAGAGGACCTTTGTTTACTTCTATGTATGCAATCATTTTATGAAGTAAAATCTACAAAAAAATTAATTGAAGTTGCAAGTAAAATTTACCTTATAATTTATATGTTACTTATCAAACTTTAACGTTGTGCTCCCGAGTTCCAAATAGGAGAGAAGAGAAAATAAGATAAAATAAATTTTCAAAATTTTCTTCAGTGGTCGTGCTCCCGAGTTTTTACAGGAAAGAAGAGAAAAGAAGCAGAACTTTCTCCCCATTTTTGGGATGATTGTATATGATTCTTTCGCATAATCTTTTTCATATTTACACCTCTACCCCTATTTTCAAAATTTTCTCTTCTTCCTAAACAAAACTCTGGAGCATGCTAAAGATTTGAGATCTAATTTTTGATCTCTTCTCTTCTTTCACCTTCTTTTTTCTTCTGCTTCTACCGTTAAAAACTTGGGAGCACAGCATTAAGTGAAAAATACATTTTTTAAAGATAATTACATGGGACAAAATTACAAGTTGTGAAAAAATAGAAACTGATAAAAATACTAACAATTACGGTTACAATAATTTTTTTTCTTAATTTTCATCAAAGTCTCGGGAAGAAATTTAAAAGCATTGATTACATATTAAGAATCTTGAAATCCGACTTGATCAAGATAGTTCTAAAATATAAGCTGTCATTATCGCAATATAAAAGTTAATTTAAACCAAACTTGCGCAAAATGACTTCTTCCAATAAATAGAACTGCTAATGACTGGAAGTTTGATAAATCCATGTACATCATTTACAATCTTGTACACGCCATTTGCACAAAATTAATAACTGTTTCTTGTTCAAAGATGTGTACACCGTGTACTGCAATTTTAAACCTCAAAAAGTTTTTACCCAGTTACCATGAGAGGAGAAATTCTACAATACAACCCAAACACAACGGAGAAGGGCCTTATCCACTTGCTAATAGCACAGGAATGTATACCATGGGCCGGACCTATATCGTCCCTATAGCAGTAAAACAGAAGGGAGACAAAAGACAAAACCTCTACAAACAGCCACCGTCAAACAACCATTTCCACATCATGAACCTCATCTTGGTCATACGATGAACTGACAGATGCAAACAGGTCCTCTATTCTTAAAGGAGAATGCCGAACCATGTGCTGGAACACTATCTGAAAGTAGCCAATCAATAATAGAGGTTTTTAGAATTGGAGAAATTGTACACCTAGACACTGGAGTCATCATAACAAACAAAACATAAAGGTTTAACTGATCAATCACAAAACTACAACTTATATGGGTTAGGGTGGAAACCCAAACACTTTATATATATCACACAGGTTTAGTTAAACACAGAACAGTTATTTTTCCTCTGATAAGGTTTAAGCCTTCAACATCTGTAAAGGGAAAGAGAGCCGCCAGAAAAAAAAAGAACAAAGACAAGATACACGACAATTTGACCATCACAAGGTTTCACTTCAACAAGCCTTTACAATAAACCAGACCTCCAAGAGTAATAATGTTACAATCAATCGGACTTTGTAGAGTAATAAGCAACTTGGTAAATAAATGGCATTCGTGTATCCTTTAAATTAAACAGTTTGCATTTGTAAATCTATAATTAATTAATTATGCTAATCTACTAACTCGGAACGTTGGAACCTATGCAAGCCACTGCTTTTATCTAAACAAACTGCAGAATCCAGATTCAAAGGACGTTTGCCAATGGAAGCATAATAAAATGGTGACTTCTGTTGTATGACTTGGTTCACATGATGCCAATACTATCTTACGAAATCAGCCACCGACAAACAACAATATCTTTCAGAAAATTTAGTTGTTCTAGTCTATGTCTACAGTTAAATCGAGTATAACAAAACTCCAAGTAGAGCATGGAGTGAAGTTTACTTACCTTGGAGTAAGTATCTGCAAAAGCACGTGCACGATTGACTTTGCCAAGGTATTGCAAGTCAGCCTTCTCAAGTTTTCCATTAAAAAAATTCAATCCTCCATCACTAACAGCAAATCTTAAAAGGTTTCCAGGATGCAGTTCTGACTGAAAATATAGAGGCAAAAAAGTTAAAAATGTATAATGCGGCCCTCGAAGCTTATAGGCTGAATAGCCTATGAATATATCCGCTAACTAGCTTATAAATGCACAGGCAGGATTTGAAACTATAATTGAAGACATGTTTTGAATTATAAGTAGTTCGTGTTTTGACAATTATTAAAGATCTCGGCTATTCCATGGTACTAGCATCACATCCTCAGCCTTTATAACCTAATATATTTTATGCTCAACTTCCATCAGCCAGAAAATTGACATTTTAGTTTAAGTTTGTTGCAACACTGTGTCATTTATTAACAAAAACAATGCTTTCTACAGTCACCTACTTTTTTACGTCATGAAATATAACAAGTGCTGAGTTTTTGTGGTCAAACCTTTTCAATAAATTCCTTATCCAGACAACCAAATACAACAGGAGGATCATCAGATGTAGTCAGTTTTCCATCGCCTTGAAGTTCCAAAGCAATCTGATTATTCAAAACCAAAAAAAATCCGTTTAAAAGATTTTGTGTGCTGCACAACATAATATATCATACAAATTAATTTTATTTATTATCTTAATGGAAAATAAGTATAGAAGTTGCACAGTGACTTGGCCTGAATATGTCAATTCATCGGGGAATAACCAACAACAAAAGATAGCTATTCAATAGTATCAGGAACACAATCGGTCATATGTCTTCTAGATAGGAATTTGACAGCATTTGAAACTCCTAGTTAGGGTTTCGTATATTTGCTAAAAGTCTATACCATCTTTAGTTGTTATTTAAGCTTTAATTGTAGCAGGATAATGTTTGAAGCTGAGATGTTTATCACATGGTGCTTCTATAATACAGGCCAAAAATGTATCAGTAATTATTGTAAAAAATATGGATGACATGCTTAAAGTTGAACTTGAAATATAAGTACAAAAATATATAGAGAGAATGCAGTGCACAGTACCTGTTGCTGATGTGGTATTTGTCCTTTACCGTCTGTATCAATGACATATTGACTACAATTCTCATCCTTCCAAACTAGAGCCAATGGTGTATTTCCAGTTTGATAGTGTGCATTTCTAAATGTATAAAAATATAAGATTTGTCAGAATAGAAGATTATTTGATTGAGAAGCATAACAAGTTCAAGCTTGCACATGGGAGGTTGTTGGGTATGAAATTGTTAATTGATCCATTTCACATATATAAAGCCAAAAAAATATAATGTAGCTGCCATGCTCAATCTTAGGCAGATCTTTCAAAAACCACTAAAATGACAGTTCTTTGAGTTTATGCTATTTATGTGTTCATACCAAATTATATATATTAAAAAAAAAGAGTCTTTAAGATGACAAAGTTGAATCAGACATTAAGAACACTAAATTCATAGCAGCTAATACTAAATTTCTATTTACTACACTTTTGATGAACTAGTATTCTCCTATTCAATAAGAGTATATTATTACCTCTGATGTCTGATTGGCTTGCAGTACACCAGTACAAGTGTGTTCTTTCTTCTCAAAATCAATGCAGTATTATAACGTGATGACCTTGCTTTAATATTTTGAAACCCGTGATAAGTTGCTCTTCTTGGATATGCTTCTATATAGACGACTATGTGGTATTTATGTGTTAAGCTTGGCGGTTGTATTATATGTAGGCATCCAAGTGAAGCGTCTTTACTTCGTAGTTGTGTGGCATTTTTAAAATGTCAAACTTGTTTAACACATAGATACCACATAGTCGTCTCTATATAGAACCATATCCAAGAAGAGCAACTTATCACGGTTTTCAAAATCTTAAAGCAAGGTCATCACATTAATACTGCATTGATTTTGAGAAGAAAGAAAATAAAGAACAAAAGAACACACTTGCACTGGTGTACTGCAAGCCAATCAGGCATCAAAGGTAATAATATAAGTTTGGAACACAGGGAACGTACTTGTTATAAAAGGCTAGTCCATCCTTCACATACGGAACAGATCCTGTATAAGCTGTATTTAGACCTTCACAATCACAATTGTAGATGGTAAGCAGACTGAATCTGTATCTATGATACTGCGATGGAGCTTCGCATGCCCCTGTCTCAAGGATCTTGCTGTTCAACCAGAAGAATCTGAACTCGGCAGTGCATTCATAAAATGAGACACCAGCCCAACAAACCATGTCGATAACGTAATATGTTTGATCCAACTGCAATTAAAAAATAATAATAAACAACTAAAAATAAAGTTTCGGACTTCACTATTGTACTGGCTTATCAAAAACTGTAACTACAAGTCGTACCTCGTGGAATATGCAGTCGAGTATAGTATATGATTGTCCAGATCCACCACCTTTTTTCCGAGATCCATTAGGTAAAGCAGAAGGAAACCGATGCAACAACGAACCATTTCTCAGTCTACTAATAGTAGTTCCATTCAAAGAAACAACAAAACATCGTTTTCCAGAAGGCCTTGCAAACACATACCTGCAATTATACAATCATTGACCATTCAAATTTCTCAAAAATATAAACATTCTAATCTGGCACTATATAACACAAACCTATACATATGATTGTGTTAATTTTACAAACTTTCCTGCAATAATAATATAGTGTTTGAGCTTACTAAATGGGCTATATAGCATTTAAACTATAAACATGTATGTACATATAATTGTGTCAAGTTCACAAACTTCCCTAAAATAATGCAATCATGTTTTCTGCTTAGATGGCATTTGAACCCCCTCCCTCTATGCATATCTATGTGATTCTGCGAAATTTACGAATATTGCTTCAATTATACAATTGTTTCTGATTACTAATTCATGTGCAATATCATTTAAACTATACATATATACTTTTGTTACGAACTTTCCTGCACTAATAAAACCGCATTTTCTTCTTACTAATCCATGAGCCCTAACATTTAAACTTATACAATTATCCATATACTGCTAATGTGTTACATAATCAATGTTAAACAATAACAAATGCTAATCAAACAGACAGAAACAAACCAGTCGAGACTTAGTCGATCAGGAACATCGATCATCCACTCCGGAAGCATCAATTGTTTAGCAAACCACATCCGAACCTCCGGCCCTCGAAGCTTCGAGGCATGTCGAATATCCAAATCCCTAGAGCTTGACTGAGCTTGTGGTTCACTAAATTGAGCCTGCGCTTCACTAAATTGAGCATCCCCTTCATTGATTTCGGGTTCGGGTAAGAGCTCTAAGTGTTCGGGTACGGGTTCGGAATTTTGACTGGGTAAAGAAACGACAGTGGAAGCTAAACATCGGGCTTGGTGCTGAGCGTCACGACGGTTTTGATTTTGACGGAGAAGTGAAAGATCACGGCGCTTTTGTTGGTCGGAGATTGCCGGACGTTTGAACGGACGGCGAATATCGTGAGGCGCCATATTTATGGGATTGTTTTTTTGTGTAATTGTAGCTCTGGTTAGCTAGTCGTTGGAGGGTGCTTTTAAAACCTAATCCCTCTTTTCCGAACAAGAATACTTGGAAAAGCTCGGTACAAAATATAATTTGAGTCGAGCTTGTGATGATAAAATTTGAGTCCGAGTTTTTTATTTAGGTTAATTTTCAAATATACCACTTATTCCTAGAAAATTTTTATTTCTATTAAATTATTTAACGGGTGAATGGTTGCATTTCATTAAATATATTGGGGTTTGCTAAAATAAACAATTTTCGGTTAAGTTCGTATATATGGGCTTCACTTGGAATGGAGGGACATCTTTTCGGGAGTTGTCCCGGTTTGTGAGAAAGACAGATTGCTTATATATAAATAATCAGATAATTTCATTACTATGAAATTTTTTGGGATGTGCCCGAAAATAAATTGGTATGGGCTCGGTCTAGCGCGAACAATATCATATTATTGTTCGCGGTCCAACAAGTGGTATCATAGTTTCAGGTTATAACGGTCCGTATCACTGACTCCCAGATGAACCTAGAAAGTGACAAAATGAGCTACTGCAGGATGCGCTTAAGAGGAAGGCAGACATGTTTTCAAGTATGGGGCGTAGGAGGAGGCAAACAGGCCTTCCAGTATGGGGCCTAGGAGGAGGCAGAGAGCCCTATGCATTCTAATATGGTCAAGGGGAGCCTGATAACACTGAAGGAGGCATATTCGACAAGTGTCAAGCCCGATATGTGACGGGGAAAATTATTAGGAATTGTCCCACATCGTTTGTGGAAGAGACACATTGCTAATATATAAGCAACCAGATAACTCCATTAGTATGAAATCTTTTGGGATGTGCCCAAAAACAAACCCGTACAGACTCGACCCAGAACGAAAATATCATACTAATGTAGAGTTAGGCCTGCTTAGCAAGCCTAACACATTTAGCGTTTTGACAGTAATTGCCTAGATACCAATAAAATATTTTAGCTAAAAAAAAGAAAGAACAAGAATTTGAATCATTTATAATTGAAAAACATTATGAGAAATCCTAGAATTTCGATTACTATAGATGTATATAAACAATTGAGTCTTATACGAAGTGTCAACATTGCAAAACTAGCTATTACAATATCATATCAATTTTTTCCGTTTATAATTATTAAAATAATTAACGGAGTGCTACAAGTCATTCACCAGTGATTCATTATAGACTAAAAAAGTTTCAGTAACGCTTTTGATACATTCAAGTGGAATAAGTGACACATCTTATAATTAACTCCTTTTTATTAAGTCGAGTCCAGTCTAGTCTAAAAATTATCGAGTATAAAAGTTAGTTTCGAACTTGACTCATGTGCTAAATGAGTCGAGTTCGAGTTATTATCAAGTTTTTAAATTTAGAGAGGTTTTCAATGAATTTTTGAATTTATCAGGGTTTTGACGAGTTTATCAAGTTTATTACTAAGTTTTTGAATTTGTGAAATTTTCGAACTTATTTAGTTTAACTTGATTTAAAAAAAATAATTTTATTATGATATTTTTCTTTAAAGTTTATCTTATCATTTTTTCCCGAATAAAAATGACACTAAACTTTCAAAAGAAACAATTAAAATATAATGAATTCGAATATGAGGTGAATATTAATAGATGCATTCGAGAGTTCACTTTTAAAATTAATTAAATAATTTTTCAATCTAGTTTAATTGTAACTATATTGGGGACTATTCTTTTTTACAAGTCATGTGTTTTAAAGTAACAATAATGATTTTAATAGTAGTAGGCTGAAGTAATTTTTTTCGTGAATTCAATGAAAAGATAAATGAGCAAACTAGTATATAAAAATCACAAAATTCAATCATACTATTTACTTCAAATCAAACAAATGCAAAAATCAAGTAATAATAGTACAAGTTTAAAATAAAAATTAAAAGAGAATTTAAACACATCATTTGAGTTTTACTTGACGATATTTTTTGAGTATAAAATTCATCTATCACTGTACAACATATGAAGTTCATAACTTGCACTTGCAACCTTCAATTTTTAGTACCTTAAGTAAGACTTTAGCGTGGTATAGCATCGACTTTTGCTTATAACACTTCACTTAAACGAATGTATGTAGCAATAAGGTCTACCATAACAATGTAAAGTTCATAGCATAATGAGTCACATCAATAGTCGTGTTCATGTCTAGAATTAGTCTGTTATTATAATAAAGTTTAATCTTTCTACCAAATAATAAGAAACCTGGAACTCGGATCAATCCTGGACAGCTATAAGTAACCATAAAAAGATACCAAAATATTTTTCGTGAATATTAATAGATACTTAAATTCTTAAACTGAATACATGTTCCCCTTCCCAGATGGTTCCATGCATATAGTTGTCGTTTGGAAAGAAACAAACTTACAACAATTAATTTTCCTGCACATTGTGGCCTCTTTGAAATTCTAATAGGAGCTGCAGCACTGGAATATATTCCTACCTGTTACAGGAGTTGGAGTTAAAGAATATATTCCCACCTGTAAAATATTTTTAAAGATCAGATGCAGAAAAAACTGAACAACATGTCATAAGATTTGTCGTAAACAACTCATAAATCTAGAAAGAGATCACGCGCAACAACTAATGGTTATGAATAGATTGCATTAAAAGTTTGGCATTTTCACAAAACTCTAGATATCAAACAGCACAACACATAATTCATGGCAACAATTTTGTTTTAATACCATAGTTATTACAGATGACAAATAAATCAAAATAATCATTCAATCACCAGAGATAAATAACTAAAAACTGTCAATTTAAAACCTAAGAAAAGGACAACTAAAGATACAATTCTTATAGCACACCTAAAAAGATTTAAAAAAAATAAAATTATAATATGAATACAACTATACCATACCTTCTTACTTTTGTAGAATTTATTTTGAGCCTCCAACTTCACACTTTTAAGGAGTTTGTTTTCAGCCTCCAGCTTCGCACTTTTGAGGAATTTTAAAAGTTCATTGTATTGATTCATGTTGATGTATATCAGACCTTGAACTCAATAAAAAGTGGGACTTGCATAGGTGTACGCCTATCACTGTTACATGTATTAATTATTATAAATTTAGTCAAAATATATGATATCTTAACAATACTCACACTAACTTGTGGCCCATAAGCGGTGTATAATTCATTAACATAGGGATCAACATATGCATATGAAATATAAGCATGTTAATACAACTATACCATACCTTCTTACTTTTGTGGAATTTATTTTGAACCAGCTTCACACTTTTAAGGTGTTTGTTTTCAGCCTCCAGCTTCGCACTTTTGAGGAGTTTTAAAAGTCCATTGTATTGATTCCTGTTGATGTATATCAGACCTTGAACTCAATAGAAAGTGGGACTTGCATAGGTGTACGCCTATCACTGTTACATGTATTAATTATTACAAATTTAATCAAAATATAGAATATCTTAACAATACTCACACTAACTTGTGGTCCATAACCGGTGTATAATCCATTAACATAGGGATCACCATATGCATATGAAATATAAGCATGTGCAAGGAAATTGCAAATATTAAATTGATAGCCAGGAGATCAAGAAAAAAGCAGTGACAAATATAAAATTTAAGTTACCACTTGCAGGTTTATATCTATCAATATTAAAAAAAAAAAAAGAATTTGAGAAGGCTTAAGTTGACCTTGTACATGCTTGTTTCTGCCTTGAGGTGAGTGCATGAAAGAAACAATTTAATTGGATAAATAACTTCTAATAACACATAATAATTATGTATGAAGGTAACGCTTTCAATAGCAAGCTAATAATTTCATTTTAATGTAGCTCGTACCAAAGATCATATACATATGCTAATATGTGTAATAAAAAATGATAGCATTAGATCAATAACTTGAAGCACCTAACCCGTGTGTTTGCTTCCAACTACGTGCACCGATAAAATCTAAAAATAACGATATAACTTACTATGTATTTAAAAAGAAGTAAATGACTTAACTCATATTTATCATTTTTTGAAACATTAGTTCTTAAATGTCATCACATACAAACATCATCCTTGAACAATCCAAAATATTATTGTTGAATATAGTAGATTGAACAAATATATAGTCTAAATATAAAGCATGCATACAATTTCACCATAAACACATTTATCACTGGTTTAAACACTAAAAATAAATATAAAGACTCTAAGAACTTTAATCAAACACTTGATATGCATTCTCCTAAATTAGATTGGACATCATACTAAAACTAAATGGAATAAACACCATCATAATGATTATCATTTTAAAATTCACACACAACTTTAATCAAATAGGTTTACTACAACAAATCACGATCATAACACCAGTAATTCAATATAAATAACTAATCTTAATGTTTAAGTTACATACCTTTTCGTTGTAGTATAATCTTGAATATAAACATCGTATTTAATTTCACTCACAATATATTCGTCCAACCTGCAAATAATATCAAATCACAGTTACACATCTCCGAATTAAAAGATAATACATATGGAGAAACATATAGAAGTAAAATTGAAATATGAAGGAACATATAGAAGTAAAATTGAATGTATGGAAGAGAGAGATATGAAAACGAGAAATTTATTTGAATTTCAAATTCAAATTTGTCATAGTAATCGTGGAACTGGGGGGGAGTTTTGTTGCAGATCATTTTGAATTCTTGGAAGGAGTGTCATATACGTGTGTGCGCGTCTGTTTGCGTGTTAGTAGTGTAATAAGCCTTCGGTACACCCATATACGTATGCATACAAATTAACAGGTATTTATATGTGTATATATAGCTGTAATATCATAAAGCAGCAGCAATATACTGTAATTATATAAATTTAGAAGGGCGTTTCAGTCATTGAACCTTAAAAAAGGCTTCAGCCTTTATACTCTTAAGTAGATTTAAAATTCACACACAACTTTGATCAAATAGGTTTACTACAACAAATCACGATCATAACACCAGTAATTTAATATAAATAACTAACCTTAATGTTTAAGTTGCATACCTTTTCGTTGTAGTATAATCTTGAATATAAACATCATATTCAATTTCACTCACAATATATTCGCCCAACCTGCAAACAATATCAAATCACAGTTACACATCTCCAAATTAAAAAATAATACATATGGAGAAACATATAGAAGTAAAATTGAAATAGGAAGGAACATATAGAAGTAAAATTGAATGTATGGAAGAGAGAGATATGAAAAAGAGAAATTTATTTGAATTTCAAATTCAAATTTGTCATAGTAATCGCGGAACTGGGGGGAGTTTTGTTGCAGATCATTTTGAATTCTTGGAAGGAGTGTCATATACGTGTGTGCGCGTCTGTTTGCGTGTTAGTAGTGTAATAAGCCTTCGGTACACCCATATACGTATGCATACAAATTAACAGGTATTTATACGTGTATATATAGATGTAATATCATAAAGCAGTGGCAATATACTGTAATTATATAAAATTTAGAAGGGCGTTTCAGTCATTGAACCTTAAAAAAGGCTTCGGCCTTTATACTCTTAAGTAGATAATACATTCACTTAAATATTATCATTGTTTTTACATTCTAAGAACAGAAATCGAAATACCCAATTATGAAATAGATATTTATTACACGAAAACATGACAAGATATTAATAGTTTTGTAGGGAAATTATGAGTGATCTATCTTTATAATCGGAATTACAACTAGAACTACGATAGGGTAAATATTTGACATTAAAATAAAGAAACTGTATCATATATACTGAAATGTATGTATAATGTGTGTGTGAGAGAGAGAGAGAGAGACATGGGAGAAAGAGATGAGTCAGTGATTGAGAGAGAGGGAAGTTAATGTATTTTAAGTCCTCTTATACCGACAATCGGTATTTTGGGCAACCCATACTTAAATATTCGTTATTACGGGTATTTTCTCGATTATGGGCCAAGTACCTGTTACAAGTTTACTTATCATACAAATAGATTGGTTGAAAATCTCGAATTAAAAAAAAATCTTTTAATGGAAAATTCAACAATTCTATTTTATATTAAATGTAGTGAGATGAAACTTTCTAATGGTTAGAAAGCCTCTTTCATTTTTAAACCATCAAATAATCATGGTTAATAGAGATCGTAATACATATTTACGTATCAATATATATATATATATATATATATATATATATATATATATATAACACTAACTTCACTTCTCCTTTAAAGTATTATCCAAATATTGGTTTATAATACTTTTTAAAATTATCACGTACATTTCTTTTTTGTTGCACTAAATATTCATAGTTATTTAAATAGTTAAGTAATAATAAAGGATATTGTAAAAACTAATCATGTCTAAGCAAAAATTAAGAATTTACTAACTTTATACAAATTAAAATAACACATGTCCTCTTTTTGTCTGTTGTTAGTAGGCACTAAATGAGCCAATACACTCACGAACAATTCAGTGTTTGGTTCGATTTCATGTCGGTTTGTAAACGAGTCGAAAATGAAGACGATCATATGGTTCAGTTTGTAAATGAGCTGAATTTTGAGCATTATATAGTTCGACTACAAAATTCGTGAACAAATTTGATTATAATTTTCATGATCGTGAACATGTTCGTTAGTATAATTTGTAAACATGTTCATTCCTATAGTTCGTGACCAAGTAGGTGAACAATTCCTTGTAAACATATATACTAGTTATATATACTTGTGAACATATTTCACAAACATGTGCTAATGACATGATGATTAGTAAATAAATATGTGTATATTTGTCGATGAATCAATTCATTATATATTTAATTCATTTAGTGTAATTGTTTGTTAAATTAATATTTTTTTATATTTTTATATAATAATATATACAATGCAGCATATATTTTTGAAATATATATATATCAAATTTCTATTTATGTATTTTATATGTAAATCCACATCATTATTTAGATTAAAAAATATAAGTACCATACAATTAAAAATGCAATCTACTCGAATTTTTCTTGTACAACCGAAAATATAATAGAAAAACAAACATATCTTTACCGGTTATAAAAAAGTAAATTTAGTTTGTACCATGGAATAATAAATGGTCGAACACGAAACATAGGGTTAATAAATTTTAAGAATATCAAAAACTTCTTTTTCTATATCAATATTTTTTTTAATAAATATTAAGCAAAAACTCATATAATGTTGTATACCAATATATATGTTACTTGTATGAGTTCGTAAACTGAGTTGTTCATGAATAGGAATTTGTGAGTAGTACTTATGAGTTGTTCGTTAATATCTCGTTAAATGTGTTCGTCAGTTACTCGTGAACATGTACCCGAACAAAAATTTTTTTAACCAGTCAATATGCAAATAAAAAAATTTGACTAAATAGAAATTTGAGTTCAAATTCTTTTTACGAGTTGAAACATGAACAATAAAAAGTTTGGCTCGAGTCAGCTCATTTACAACCCTAGTTGTTAGTATGAGATTATAATCTTATGAATACAAAAATAATAAATAATTAAATTGGTATAAATGAAAAGATTATTACATTTGTTTAATAAACAGAAAAAACCCGTAAAGAAAGAGAGGGAGAAGAAGAAGGCACAAGTTGTTACTAAGGCAACTGAGGAAATATCGACAAACAAGATTGACCAAGAAAGGATTGATGGGTAAAAGAGGAACCAAGTTAGAACTTAAAAAATGAGAACAAGCAAGAAATATGAGCCTGTCACTTATGCGATCCTTTTCACCATTTCCCTAAATGAAAAATCTGAGGATGATAATTATCAAGGCACGATTGTGACCGATTTTATAAGTTTGGAGAAATCTTTTGTTTCTGCCTTTCAATTCAAATAAAAAGGTTCTCTAAACTTCAATTTATATGCTCACCTAATAAATATTTATTAAGTATTGAGACTTTGATAAGAATTTCTCGAGAAATAATCACCTCTTGGTATGTTAGCCAGTTTTTGGAATTGATGAGTTATTCATGAAAGAGTTGCAAAAATTTTAGATTCACAATTGAAAAGTATTTTTTTTGACGAAAGTTGGAAATTTTATTAGACCGACTTATCAATCACAAGAAAATTTTCCACTTCAATAGAAAAGTATTTAGTAAAAACATGTTTCAAGTATGTTCAGAGTTATTTTTAAAGATGTCGTGCAGAAATTGACGTTCTTATTCAAGTAAAGAACGATTTGTGATAACCTAGGAAAAAACTATTACATAATTATAGAAATATTTTATTTCATATGGAATAAATATATGTAATTAATCAATTTTATATTATGTATATTTTAAAATATAAAATAAAATATGAAACACTGTTAATACAATGAAACAATAATTCATAATACAACGTCGTTATGAATGATCAACATTTTGATAAAATTAGTTTTCAATTACTTTAAATTCCAAAACTTGATAATGCAATATTTACTAGTTATAATTTGAAGATTTCTCATATTTTTTTATTTAGAATTTATCAAAAAATACTTATAAAAAAATTCAAAGAAAGATAAAAAAATTGGGTGGCTATATCAATATTACTAATCCAAAAAAATCAAAAAATCTCTGTTTCACTGGGAGCATGAAGAACCGACAGACCAGTTAGACTGCCGTTATTTCGCCATATGTCCAAGCCAGTTTTCAGAACGATAATGACGCTAGTATAGTCATGATTGATCACAAATTTGGGACAAGGTGATTCCTCCCATGTCATGATGGTATCATGACAATTTACATAAATAGTTTGTTAAGGAATATATATAAGATTAAGTAATTGGACCGCAAATTATAAATTATGTAGTCAAAGGTACGAATCAATAAAGTGTCAGAAAGAAAAGAAAAACCCTTGCAATACTTAACCAAATCAGAATCACCTATATTTTACAAATACTATACATACAACTCTAATACAACAACAAAATGTACTGCGCTATATCCACATTATGTTTAGGCACACTAAGCATTCCACGGGAGTTACCCACAAGCAATTGGGAGGAAATATTAATAAATTTGATCTAGTAAACTTTCAAGTCGAATAAGCTAAGATCCCGTTGTGAATTAAGAATTATAAGTATGAAACAAATTAGCATTAGCAGCATGTCAATATTAAGTAGACCTAAAGTGGTAAATAACTCAATGTAGATATATAAAAAAGAAAATTAATGTCTAAGAACTTCTTTCTATTTATTAAATAAATTAACTTATAACTTATGCGAAGTACGGGTGAGCTTAGTCTTGTTTATATATTTGTATTTAGATTTTTGTTGTTCATTTAATTTTAATGGCTTTGAATTTGTAAGTCACATATTAATTTAGTTATTTGTATTTTGGAATTTGTAGTATCTTCTTTGTGTATGAATTCCAAAGCCAGTTATTTCAACTCTTGTTTGGTTATTTGAGTTCAAACTTCTCATATGTGTACCTCTTCATAGAAGCCTGAGATGTATTTTAATTCCTTCACATTCTCTAATATCTTCTTTTCCATGTTCATAATCTTCATATACTATATCCCCACTTCTTTCTGTCAAGGTGATGCACAATATGTGGCCTGCACTGGACGTTTTTGATGTCCAAATATTCCAATTGTTGATTATCTTTTGTGGGGCGGTGACAGTGCTTCCCACTGCGGGCATCCAGCGTTCAAACTTTTTAGGCATCCTTCCGGCAATCATAATTTGACTTTGTTTATGATTGCGCTAAAGTCCCAGGTCAACAGTCACCATATGAGTTTGAGTGCACGGTGAATCATAATTTTTAGGTCCGACAATCATAATTTGACTTTGTTTACAAATGAGTCATAATATGATTTTCTTTTTTCTTTTTTGGATGCATCTACTGAAGTAAAATTATGCCAGAGACCAATGTTGTTGAAAAAACTGTGATTTGCTCATGTGTAAAAGAAAATTGCTGTTGAAATCAGATTATATTGTTTTGGTTATTTTTTCTGACAAATTTCATTTAGATATATCATAGTAGCAAAGACTCATCCCCTCCCTCTTTGACAATAAAAAATCCATGTCTCCGGATCCTCACACCCTCTTCTTCTGTACTGTACTATACTAAAAGAAAAATATCATGTCACCAAGAATGATAGTATACTGTTTGCCAATCCTAACCTCATTGAGGCGATTCTAGTGACTTCTTATATTCTATGCTGGGTTTCTGCAGGTAATGGTAAGACGTAAGAGTAGTAAAGCACAAACATCCAAAATACTTGGAACAAGTAATATATATATCTTGAACTACATTGTATCCTTGTTTATGCCTCTCATCACCATCACTGTTACAGAAAGACATTGATCTTATATTTCTATTATAGTGTTTATTGTAGTAGGTAGTAGGATGTTTAATAATCTATGCTTTCAAGAAACAGAAGAAATTAAGGGCTATGAGATGAGAAGAGTATATCAACCAAAACTAAGTATTTGTTCGGAACATAGGATGTTTCATAGTCTATGCTTAAAGAAACAGAATAAATTAAGGGCTCTAAATGGAGACGAATATAGTGTTGTTGGGAGAAATTTGTAACAATACGAATTTGGAGGTTGTTGGAATCACGGAGCAAAATATGTCAATTTAAAGTTGTTTTCACAAAGAACGCAAAAAATACTGGACAAAAATTGATGGATGTTGTAGCTAATCTTGTTTGATGATCCTGAGGAAAAGTGTTTATTCTCTCTTATTTCAAACTTTCGATCATCCGTAAACAAGAGGCCTACGTACCCTTTTAGGGGTCGTTTGGTTTGAGAAGCGGTACCGGGTTGAAATCAGGAATCAGGTTAAAATGGTACAGGGTTGAGGTATCATTTCTGATATCATGTGTTTGGGTTGAGGGCTGGAATGAATATGTTTAGTTTGAAATATTATTGAATCATAAATTTTAATTAATTTAAAATATTTTTAAAAATATTTTTAATATATTCTTGATTCATTAATTTATTTAGTATTAAATATTTATATTTAATTACTTACATAGAGATGAGATGATAGAAATAAGGTTGATTCCTCATAACCCTCTCGCATAAGCACATCCCCCCCCCCGGGTATTAAAAACCCATACCTTGGGAGTTTGAGGAATGAGTTTAGAAAAATAATTTTCTCAACCAAACATCACATATGGGGTTAGAATGAACGAAACTCATACCTGATTCAAGAACACCCCTAACCAAACGAGTTCAAGCCACACGTAGTTCTTAGAGGTCAAGTTACCTAGACGGGTTAAGGTATGGTCCAGTCCATCATGGCCTAGGTTCAATGGCCGTGACGGCCGTCCGTAAGAAGCCTCATATTCCATGGCCGAAGCTCGATTAGGTAAGGCTGCACTAGGCTGTTATAACATTAGGCGAAGATATCTCACAGTGAGGAATTAGACAATCTGGAGGCCTTACATGTGACCCCTTAGAGTTTGGTCATGCGATGTGGCCTTATGGAGAGTACGGCCTCGCATGCGACCCTTAAAGCCTGATCATGCGATGTGACCTTATAGAGAGTACGTGCGATTGCTGATAATCTGTCAACGCAAGTGATCCTTCTCCTATGCGACCCTTAGAAGCCTGATCATGGGTCTTCAAGTCAAATAGAGAATATGATATAAGTTGATAGTGAAGCGACCCCTTATTGGACTAGGCTCGCGTGCCTTCATTCCATGCTTTGTAATCAAATACCTTTAGATGAATCATGTTAGTGCGATGCGTCCCCTAGGTGGGGGTAGGTTTTCCTGTCTGTGATGTGCGATCCTTAGATGAGACAGGGTTGTTAGTCTTCACATAAGTGATGTAGATGCGAAGTGACCCCTATTTAGGGTAGGGTAGTATGCCCCTTCCCGAAAGAGGCGATCCCTAGGTAGGATAATGTCTCATCTTCATTCTTCCTTAGATGATGATAGTGTGGTATCCTTATTCATGGGCCCTCATGTCTTGATGATCCATCTTGAATATTTAGGTCCCTTAAGGGATGTAGGCCTAGCGCGAGAGCCCGTTGGGTCTGTTTAGGGCTCATGCTAAAAGTAGGTATAACATATAGCAACCAAAACGTTGAAGCATTTGTTCGGAAATATGAAGCTCTTACTATACAGAGATATAGCTATTCAGACATTAAGAAAATGACACATTCATTTAAATAAAAATTAAGTCAAGTAGGTTATGATTAGGGGTGTAATCGAGCCGAGCCGATTTGAAAACTGACAAGCTCAGCTCGAGCTCGATTAAAAAGTTCAAGCTCGAACTTCAGTTCGACCGAGCCTTTTATTTCAAGCTCGAAACTCGGCTCATAAAAAGTTCAATGGGTTCGAGTTCGGCTCAATAACTCGAATCAATTTCACCAAATATTGACAAAAAAACTCGAAATATGACCTTAGTTACAACAGAGTTTACAAAGGTAAACTTGTAGACATGACGCAAGGTGTTGTTAAAGTCCTAATTGAAACACGGAGGAACGGGGAGGAGTTCATAAATGAAGTTGCAAGCATTAGTAGAACATCTCATGTCAATATAATGACTCTTTTGGGGTTCTGCTTTCAGAGGAACAAAGAAGCTCTAATCTTGCCTAACAAGTCTTTAGACAAGTTTATTTATGATGATGGGAGATTACTTGATTCCAGCCAACGTTTGGACAATAATATGTTATACTTATACCAAATCACAGTTGGTATAGCTCGGGGTCTAGAGTACCTACATCGTGGTTGCACAAGGATAGTTCATTTTGATATTAAACTCAAAATATTATTTTGGATGAAGATTTTGTCCAAAGATCTATGATTTTAGACTTGTTAAATTGTGCAACCCAAAGGGGAGCATTATATCGATTTTAGATGTGCGATGATTGATGGTTTACTAAGGATTGAATATGTATTCTAATGTGAATTATTGTTTGTGTGATTGAGGTATGTAAATTTTCGTCGCTCCGTATTATTATGAAACATGTTTTATATTGTTTGATTATATGTTCTCAGATATTTGATTTTGTTATCGTAACTAAGATATCAATATTTGATTAATAAGAAAAGAATTTTCAGAATCCCCCGATTTTAGTTGCGTATCAAACTATAGAATCCGGTAACTTGATAGTATGACATATAAAACTAGTTTACGCACGCTCCGGAACACGTAGATATCTTATTGAGTTTGTCTTAACGAGGGACGTAAACTAGCCCCCATCGAACTATAGAGCCGTGTAATCGCATAGTGCAACCATAATTTAGAACTGTGGGATTTTAAATTAAACATATAATTTTAAGATTCATTTATTGATTAAGAATTTTGATTATGTGAACTATGGAATATATTGTGTGCTTCCCTTTGATGATTGTTAGTGGTTATACGTTTTGCATGTTTGTCTAACTTGTTTTCGAGTGTATATGTGATTTTATGTGATATATGTTTTGTGTTACATGTCTAAGTTGTGTTTTTGAAAAAGATAAAAATATTATTTTGAGCCATTGGATGGTAATTGATTGTTGGACTTTGCAACTCATTCTTTTAATATTTCAAGTTCGATGTAAGATCAATTTGGATAGAGTTGAAGTAGATTGACTTTTGGATCATCGCAGTTAGCTATGCTTTTGTAATAATTACCTTTGTAATAAAATTTTGAATTAATAAATTGTATTTTAATTTAATTTTGATTTAGAATTAATAGTCCGAAAAGTTCGGGTCGTTTCAGTTGCAGATATGGCTAATGTTCTTAAAACATAAATGCATGCTGAATCATTAAGCTATACTAATCCAGTAAAATTGTCCAAACCTAAGTATGGATTATTCTCTAATGAATTTCTTAAAAGGCATGGGAATTATCTTTTTGGGACTTCAATCACCTGGTTATTGCTAGATATAGCATTCTACAGTCTGCAGCTTACTCAGAAGGATATATATCCTGCAATTGAACTTATCCCAATGCCCGCACACATGAATGCTATAGAGGAAGTTTTTAAGCTTATAAGGTGATTTCTTGGAGTGCACTTTTTGCAACAGTGCCAGGTTATTGGTTTACTGTAACCTCATCGATAAGGTGGGAATATTTATTATTCAGCTTAGGGGTTTTTTTGCTAATGTGCATTTTTTATGGCAATTGTTGGATTTAAATATGAAGTGTTTAGAGGGCATTCATGTACTAAAGATTCAAATAAACTATATTATGACGGTAAGCTTGTACTGTTTTAGTTTCTTTTATGGATTGACATTCTTTTTCAGAAACTTTGGACCCAACAGCACAACCGTTATAGTCCCCGATGAGCTTTTTCCTGCAAGATTTTGATTAACCTGCCATGAATTATCACCAGCATCAAAAAAGGCAGGTGCTACCCTTGGAGCTTTTTTAGTGCAGAGTTACACTCTGAAAACAAAAGGGATCAAGAGAGCAATCATAACACTTTTTGTGGTAAATCTGATTCGCTTTTGATTCACTTTCTTAGTACCAGAAAAAAATGGCTGCTCGCTTAAGGAAATTTCCGGGGAGGATAAGGACATGGATGGTGGGGGTGGTGATGATGTTGTTGCCGATGGAAAGGAGAAGGGACAAACAAATGGTAATGTTGAGATGTTGCCATCAAGTTATATTGTGCAACTGAAGGTAGCTAATGTGTCAGCATGTAATTATAAAGTTTATCAAAGTAAAATTCGTGGAGAACATCTTCAAGCAAATATAATGTATGCAGGGTATTTCTCGATAGGTGTGACTTCCCTATGCAAGACGATGCATGATTGGAATTAAATTTGCATTTGTTTGTGTAAAGCTTTGTTCTTTCGATAATAATGAATATCAAAAATAAACATTCAAGCACTCATACCACCATTGAGCCTCGAATTCTTCATTTCTTTGTCATCAAGATGCTACAATGGTAGAGGTTAGTCCTCATGGATCAATTAGAAATGAATATTGAAATTGAGCCAACCTAAGACAATCGTGTTAAAGTTAGGTAGGTTGAATAGTTCTAATTTCTAAACTCAGAATAATAATACTAGAAGTCAATAGTTCAGTTAAATAATGTGTTCTTTCCTATGAGAAAATACATGAATACTTGCTCTTACTTGGGATTCACGCGTAATAAGTATACATCATACTAATACCCGCAAGTATAATAAATGTGAAACAAATAGTAAATTTTTAAGTGCGATGCGGTCCCTTAGTTTAGTAGTAATTATAGCATGAAGCAAAGTACTTTAGCTTCGGGGGAGTGGCACAAGATTATGAAGAAAACTTCTTAGCTCCTATTTCTTGGTGCCAACATGGTAGATTTGATCCTGAAGTTGTAGAAGAAATCGGGGTCCAAGAAGTGCTTAGTTGGACTAAAACACAGCGAAAGGGCAGGTGATAGTCAAGACTGATTGTTTGGTTTTTATCCAAGAAATCAATAACATTGGGGGAATCATCAATAACTGTCGAATATTTGATTTCTAAACTGGATCGGGTGTATCTTCTTTGGTTAAGTGAACATAGTAGCTCATTTCCTAGCTCGAGCTTCATGTTGTGCGACTGATTGTGTTTGTTTGTATTCATGCTAATACGCCTGAACCCTGAAGAATGTCAGGTCAACTTTTCGTTATTAAAGTCGAATAGGAGATGGTTTGTAATAGATATTGGCACATTTAAGTATCATGGCACAGGGCATTACAGTCCCTCGCCATCATCATTGATAACTTTAGAGATAGAAGAGAAACATAAAACTTTATTATAATCAACTTGAAGTTTATAATACATGTCTCGGCTTATATAAGAAATTAATATAAGTTAGAATCCCAAAAATACCCTTAATATAATAATATAAATATATATTCTAACATCCCCCCTCAAACTCACGATGCTGCGGCAATGAGCATTGAGAGTTTGTCAGACAAGAAACGAAATCGCGAAATAGAGTGA
>PHNY01222014.1:4903-19167 GCA_003724115.2 Anethum foeniculum
GTGCATTTATGATGGGTATAAGTGGAAGTTTATCATTTAATTAATATTTTCTTAATAAGCTTAAAAAATTGAAAATAGACTAGTATTATGGGACAGAGGGAGTAAAATGATTAAGTTTAGTAAGGACTTTCTCCTCCCACCTGATTCTTTATATTGGGGAACGGGGGCTGGACACGCACTTTAATACTCCTATATAAAGTTATAGTTCCTTAAATTATTTTAAAACATTTTTCTTTGTAAATAAAAATATACGTTTAAATTTTTATTCAAAAAAATTTAAAAAAATTATGAAACTATACTTTATAATAGCCTTAAATTACGTGTCAAATATGAAAAAAAAATTATAAAAAAATGAGTGGGACGGAGAGAATAATAACCTTTGAATCAGAATGAACTAATATACTGTCCAACATGTACAACATGTACATATATTCCTGGTAATCATGATTCTAAAAGTAGATAATTTTATCGATTAATTATTACAAGATGCTATACTGATTTGATTTTTATAATTTGATTATTTTATATTTAGATATCTAACTAATATATCAAATCAAATAAATTAAATATTATAATATTTTTTAAAATATATTTAATTAGTGATTCAACTAATTATTCCGAATCAATACACGAATCGATTGTTATAAGTATTATTTCGCCAATTAATCTTACTTACCGATTTTTAGAACATTGTTCAAAAATAGATAATATTATATTTATAAAAGTAAAATAATGTTGTGACAAATGGATATGCTTTAGTACGTGGAAAATCATTAAATAAAAAATATTATCACATAGGAAAAAGAGGCATGTTGAAATTGTACCTTTTTTACTTTAACACTTGTAGGTATCTTACACGTATTGTTAAATAAAATAAATATAAATTTTAGAATAGAAAAAAGAATATATAAAGGCGAGCAAGAATGTTCGTTTAGATGGTAATAATAAGATGATACTAGCCTTCACATGGCTCGTTGGCTGCAGGCCATTGGTTAATATATTTAGATTATTTATTTAATTATTTTTGCTTTTTAACTTTTTCTGATAAAATATTCTCACATATCATGATTACAATTTAAAAATCTTCTAAATTTAAATATTTATTTTATATTTGGTAATCCATTATTTAAACCCGGAAAAATTTAGTTGTTCCTACCAATATATTTGACCACATTTTATAAACATAAAAGATTAATAATAATTTGATATAATCGAAATGACAAGATTTTATCTTTGTCGTTACAAGTTCTTGTTTCGATGCTCGCGCATCTAAAATTTAGATTTGTTTGAACACATACTTATTTTTAAGAAGGAGAATAACTCAATAATTAAAAGTCATGCGGCATCTATATATATGATTGAAATTGAATAAACGCATAATCATATCGCTGTTGAATCCTTCCATCTTAGATTTATAGGCAACCAAACGATTTTTTGAAGAGATATATACATATTGTAATTCTCCAACTGTTTTTTTGAGCAATCGATCATAAATGCATCACTACAAGAACCCTTATCACTGAATTAACACCATGAAAATCCTGCAGATCTAAAATCTCTGACATGGTGAACATCAAATATTTAAATAAAAACCAAACTCTCACACAAAGAGAGACCAAACAAAATTCAAATAAATTGAGAATTTATTAAATAAAAAATAATGAACCAAAACTAAAAACAAGAAGAAAAGATTGGGGCTTTCCACTAGTAAAAGTCGATGAAAGCCCCTTAGATAATATAGACGGCTGTTTCAAGACAGAGAGATGTTTGAACACATACTTAATGACATATAAGCCTAATTCTTTTATTTATGATAAAATTGTTTTCTGTAAATTTAAATAATGTGTAGTCGGCTTGATTTGCCATATTATTCTCTATCACCTGATCTGATTGCATTTATCCGTTAATTTTATACTTAAATAAATTTAAGTTGGCTTAATAATAGAAACTAATATAGGATTCCGTAGCGATAGGTTCAATTATAACAACGTGTTCCAGCTTGGTATCAGAATCTTTTCAGTTTACAAGGCGCTAAATTTTGATGATTGAAAAATATATTCCAAAGTTTCAATAGGAATTGTTTTTCCGCAAGGCCGTATAAGTTTGAAATTAGGAACACGATTTTAATAAACTTTTTTTTTTTTGATAAAAGATTTTAATAAACTTATTTAAACATTAATCGTCCATTAAATATGTTTATTTCGACTGCGTTAAAACTGTTACTCAGCTACTTGAGGAGAGTGGTGGTCCTCACAATTTATATTTTGGGACCGGGTCCTGAGACCTTGATAATCGTGTGTCAAGAACGATTTATATTCTAAGAACCTAAATTGAAGCAGAAAAAAAATTCGATTGGTGAAAAATTGTAGTGAAAAGGTAAAAAAAAATTAAATGTATGTTTTTAAAATACTGATCTAAGAATTCAGAACATGCTAGATAAGATTTGGTTCGGCACGGGTATTACGGGACAACACCTTGTATATTAATCCATATACTCTACTACTCGCCACATTCTTACACTTAGCCATTCTCATCCCGTCCCCTATCTCTATAATTTGCAAAATATTATACCTTTTCATATTTCTTCCTTCCGGAACCCAAAATGGGGTATAGGGTTAGGGACGGGTGTTGAACCCTCATATTTGAGTATATTTGAGGTTTAACCGTAGATTCTTATTTGTACTAGTTTGCCATTATGTTGCTATCTTTCATTTTATACGCTTTCTCATGTCAAGAAATTAATAAAAAAATAAATATAGGGATAGGAAATGATAAATGAGATGGAGAAATTTTTTAAAAATTAATTAAATTTAAGGATACTTTTAAAGAATTAGTATATTTAGCAAGTTTTTAGAGATGAGAATGGGCTCCTGGTAAGAATGCTACTCCCTCCGTCCAATTGATTTGTTATCATTTGGATTGGACACAGAGACCAAGAAATAAGAGTAAAGTATTAGAAAGTGTTAGAAAAGTGGGTAAAGTGGTGGGACCTATTAATATTTAAGTAATTGATTAGAAAAATATTAAAAGTTAGTGGGAAGAAGTGGGTCCATTAAGGTTTTTAAATTATTAAAACTTTACTATTTTAGGAAAGTTTTGAAATGTAAAAAATTGGATGAAACATCCCAAAATAGAAAATAATAAGAATTGAAATGGAGAGAGGGAGTATCAGATACATATTTATACGTTGGTGATCGTTTTGATAGTTTATACATTTATCCATGAATTCTACCACATCATCCATCATTGTCGGAGCACCTACATTTATCCGTCCAATCCTTACCTTACCTTAGTACAAGCTTATTGCCCGTGTAATGAAACGGGTTGTACGGCTTTTTTTATTTATGTATTTTTTTATAATTATAATAATATATTTAAAAATTCAGAACATTGTAATATTTCTTGTAAAATCGTAAGAACACGAACTATATAAAAGAATCATGTGTCATTTAATTTATTTTGACTCTATTTTTGAGTTCTAAAAATCAGATTTTGATGATTTTACAATCCACACGAAACTCACGAAATATTCTTTAATTCAGTGATAATTTAAAAAGTATTATTTGCTTAAAATTTTCTGGAAACCGAATAAAAAAAACAGTTACGAATTTTGTATTAAGCAGTCTATTCAATTTATGATACCTATTTAACAAATCTATTCATTTTAGAAAATCTACTTAATTTTGGTTTAGATTATAAATGTAGAATATTCTCTTATTTCAGATCCAAGACTATGATCTATATAATTTAAAATCTAACGAATATGACCAAATATTTGAATAAGATCCCTTTTATGCGTATTATATTATAAGAATATAATTTTTAGTTGCGTTTATCTTATTTTCATCTGGATAACGTACTTCTTGAGTTCGAGCCCCCCCGATCTCCCTCGAATTTAATATTCCCTTCTTGTTTTCGTGTTTGGGGTTCAAAAATGTAGTTTCGGTACCACCTAATGTGATTGTAGATTTTTGGCATATACAAATATTCAACTAAATTATTTTTCAAATATATTTCTTATATATATAAAGAAAATACTTTATATTAATATTATTTGTTTCAAATTATATTATTTTCTCTTAAATATACAATTATTAAATCTATATAATTTAACGTTACTATTATTATTATATAATTATCTATTTACTAAATAAAATTTTTTAAATACTACATTCGTAACACGAGTTATAATATTAATCTATATCTATAATAAACTATAATAATTAAGTATGGATATAATTTGTAATTTGGTCAGTCCCACTTTTTGGTCATCCCTTCCTCACTGTAATTGTTAGATCTTCCAAATTAAATAATTATAAACGTTAAATCAAAATTATATCCTTATATAATATAATATGTGTAATAGATATTTTATCCAAATATTTGGTAGTTATGGCCCGTGTACTACCAATGTAATAAAGATAATTGGATCTTGAATTAAATAGATGATAGCCGTTGGATCTAAAATAACGAAATATTCTATTTTCATAATTTAAACCAAAACTAAGTACATATTCTAAATTAAATTGATTAGTTAAGTAAGTATCATAAATTGAATAAATTACTTAATATAAAATACTTAATATAAAATTCGTAACTGTATTTTTATTTCAGTTTCTTGAAAATTTTGTATAAATAATACTTTTTAAATTATCATTAAATTAAAGAATATTTCTTAAGTTTCACGTGGGTTGTAAAATCGTCAAAATCTGATTTCTATAACTCAAGTATAATAAAATAAATCAAACAAAACTTGATCAATTTTTATTATAATTATTAAAAAAATACATCAATAAAGGGAACCGTGCATTGTACGGGCAATAAGCTAATATTAAAAATATTAGCAAGCAAAGTTTTCATGTTCGATTTCCGTCAACAACATATTATATTTAACATTTATATTTTAAATTACTTAAACACGGGTATAATTTGTACTCTGGTTATAAAACATAATCCAGTACAAAAAATAATTTTAGTACAGTAGACCTTCACTACATTGATTTTGCAGTTTAAAGCAATAGTAACAGAGATGTTCTACTTTTACTTGGAGTTAAGTGCTAACCAACCATTAAAAGTGAATTAGGGAAAGATAAATGGTCAAACATCAAGGTAATCATGACACTAATTTAAGTGATTAGTTTAGTTTTCTTCATCTTAAGTTCCATAACATACTTTGGGTTTTACCAAATTTAAATGCTAATGGTTGTACCTTTCGGAAAAGAAATCGGTAACCATTATTTTGACTTATTTTGGTTAACCATTTTTTCTATCATCCCTCACCATAATCGTCTCACCATAATCGTTAGATCTTTCAAATCAAATAATTATAATCCTTAGATCAAAATACTAAAAATATTAACAAACAAAATATTTATGTTTAATTCTTGTCAACAACATATTAGATTTAACATTTATATTATATATTAAACATGAGTATATTTTGTATTTTGGTTAACCCCTTTTTTGATCATCCCTTACCACAACCGTTAGATCTTTCAAATTCAATAATTATAACAGTTAGATCAAAATACTAAAAATATTAACAATAAAAATTTTCATGTTTAATTCGTGCCAACAACATATTAAATTTAACATTTATATTATTATTTTTAAAAATATAAAAAAAGGTATATGATTAAAATCTCATTAACCACGTATCATATTATACTATTTATACTATAAGAAATCAGAACACTCGGAATAAAATAATAAGTAATTTTAATATTTAATCACTTATACTAGATTTATATATAACAATAATAAAATAATTTTTTTTAATAAAAACTAGTGCAGGCTTTAAGCTAAGTATTTATAAAGTTACAACCGCCAAAAAAAAGTTAAAAAATCTAGACCTTCATTACATTGATTTTGCAATTTAAAGCAATAGTAACAGAGATGTTCTACTTTTACTTGGAGTTAAGTGCTAACCAACCATTAAAAGTGAATTAGGGAAAGATAAATGGTCAAACATCAAAGTAATCATGACACTAATTTAAGTGATTAGTTTAGCTTTCTTCATCTTAAGTTCCATAACATACTTTGGGTTTTACCGAATTTAAATGGTAATGGTTGTACCTTTCGAAAATGAAATCGGCAAGGGCTAGCCGACACACATTTGTTGGTCATGGGTGCCCACATTCCACATCATAAAGCAGTACAAGTAAACATATAGCAGTAATTTTGTTCTCCATATTTATCTCGAGTTTCCGTCGGGGTAAGTATCGGACGGTTTGGACGGTTTTAAGGATCTAAACTGAACTAAATCGAGATTATCGATTTTATAAAATTTAAATACGAAATCAAAGTGTTATATTTAAAAATCAAGCCAAATAAATTCATTTATCGGTACAAAATTGGTTAATATCGTAATTTAAGGTCTTACTAACCCGAGATCATATATTCGATTTCACCGGGAAACATAGAAGTAAGTGGAATTTTATATTCGGTAAATAGAGTGTGATAACAGCTCTCTGTTTTAATCGAAGTGTGCGTAAGTTGACCCTAACACCGAATTATTAAAAAAAAAAGCTCATTACGGTTTGATTTCGGTTTAAACCCGCATTTTATACCTAAAAGCACAGGCGCATGTTAGCAAGAACCCCATGTTTCTAAATGATACCCTCTGTCCCATCAGATTCTTTACGTCGGGAACCGTGCACTCGACACGTATTTTAAGGCTCTTATAAAATATAGTTCCATAATTTATTTTTAAAATTTTCTTTTTTTGAATAAAAGTTAAACTATTATATTTTTATACAAAAGAAAAAAATCTCTAAAATTTATACAACTATATTTTTTATAATATTTTTTATAAGCCTTAAAATGTATGTCAAGCTCTTCATCTCTAAAGAACCTGGTACGACGGATGGAGTACTTTTTCTTGAGTATTCTTAAAAGCATTGCATAGATGCTCTCTAACATATTTTTAAAATTTTACTGATTCCTCTGAACTGAACCCCCTGCTTTCTTACATCTCTACTTGGTACTAGTACTTTTCACTACCATGCCTCTCTCTCTCTCTCTTAAATCTCTCTCTGTCATTCTCTCATAAAAAAAATCTCAATCTCTCTCTGTACCTACTTTATGTATAGCACTGCATGTCTATATATCTATATACATATATAATCTGCCAAGAGGCAGAAAACCAAATAGCCCAAATCTTTTACACGCTGGATGCTTCTGTCTTTTTCAACCCAACCCCCCCTCTCTTCCAAAAGCAAAAGATAGCTAGTGTGGAGAAAATAACAGTTCTTATCTTTTTCTATACACACATACATTTAAAATCTTGCATTATTATTCAAGGGTGTCATTTTGTTTCTTGTTGCATTTTTTAAAATCAAAAATAAAACTTCCCCACTAGATGATGAGATAATGATATTCATGTACTCAAGGCCTTAACAACATTTGCTCAAAACCAAGGATATCAGAGAGAGAGAGAGAGAGAGAGAGAGAGATAAAGAGGAAAATAAAAGTACCATCTTTTAAACCCATCATTGTTTCCAGTTGGGTTTTATAGTGAAACCAACAAGGTATCATTCAATTTTTATTAATCATCATTTTCTAGGAAATAAAGTTTTGATCTTGATACTTCTTTGGTCCATATTGAGCTGTGATAGATAAGCCCATGTTTTTATATCTATTTTTTTGGGTCATAAATGATTCTTTTACAGCTTGCTAAAATAGTACCTGGTTTTAACCAGCTTGTTTGCTTTAGCATGATTGTTTCTTGTTGTATTGTGTGTGCTTATTAGTAGGCAAGTTTTTTAAGTCTTTACTGATTGGAAAAGTAAAGAGGAGGATAATTGAGAAACAGGAAAGATTTGTGTGTATATGTATGTAGATATTGAGAAGTGTAATTGGGCTCAAGATTCTTTTGTGGGTTTTTTGTAGTTAAGCTTTCTTGTTCATTTTATCCCTCTATCTTATCTAAAAGATCTGTCTTTTTGAGTTTTGGAGGGTGTTTTTTGAGCTAGTTCTGTTTAAGAATCAAGGGTTGTGGAGAATTTAGTTTTTGGTTGAATGAGTAGAGGATGTTTCGAAAGGTTTGATTTTGATGAGTTCTGTTGATCTGTTTGGAGTTCCACTTAAGCTTTCCAGGATCTTTTTGAAGATATGTAAGTGGATTTTGTTGAAAATGTCTTTGAATTGTAAGGTTGTTGGTTCAAATAGCAAGTTGCCTGCTAATTTTAAGCTTAAAAAGGCAAATGAACCTCAACATGGGTTTAGTTATGGTTATCTATGGAAGGCACTACTTTTCTCTGTATTTCTTGTTGTTCTAGTTGGGCTAGTTTGGTTTTTTTTCTGCCCGAATGATGGGGGATTTCAGACGAAGACGGAGATTGCAGATTATTGTGATAGGAAATCTGGTGTTGTGCATGAACATTTCAATGTTAGCAAAGAAGAATTTGAAGTCTTGACCTCTTCTTTCTATGAATCGGATCAGGTACTGTTTCAATTTGTCTCTTCAATTTTACTTTTTAATACTCAGGATGTGGGAAAAGAATTATCTTCTTAACATTTGTTGGATTATGAAGCACATTTTTACTGATTTACTTATCCAAGTTCAAATACAATTCCTAATTTTTTGTGAAACTAAAGCATGTATGTTGTCCGCCAGGAGTTGTCATTTGTCTCTTTTAAATTTAATTTATTTAGTGATTTACTGAAAAAAATTATAGCTGCTTTTTATTATTGTAGTCATAGGACTTTACTGCACATAGGGATTTTGTTCCTTACTTGTTAACTATTGTACTGCAGATGGCATGCTTGAAATGTACCAAACAGTCAAAACATGAAATTTACCATCCTAGTAGTGGAATCAATTGTGAATTTGTTATGCGAACGTTAGATCACCAAAGATTTGACAAACAACAAGAGTGGGAAGTAACGAATGTACGGTTGCAAGAGCAATGCCCTGTCCCAGCTGAGAACACCTACTCATTACTGAAGGAGGGCAAGTCCGTATCAGAGGTTTTACATTCCACATTTTTATCTATCAAGTCGAAGTTTCAGAGTAATGAAGAGGTACGGACATCAAAAACAATTATTACTCTTCCTTTTGTAATGGATTTGTGTAAGTTGTCATGTTACATTAATGTAGATAGTCAGTTAAATTAACAATTTCATGTTTAGGAACTTCAAGAACCACCAGATACATGATTATAATAGTCCTCGTCAACATTGTCAAATCATTTTTTAGGACGTCTTCTATTGTTGACAAAGGAAACACTGTCCCTCCTTTTGCTTTCTCTTCTTCCTTTCAGCACTTCAAAGTTAGAGATTTTGATGGTTGTGAGTTAAATGCTTCTAATCCAGACTTCTGACTTTGGATGAGTAGTCAATAGACTTGAAAATTAAAGTGCCGTTTTTCAAAATCTAAAGATTGCATTCAAAATTAGTATATACTTCAGTATTATATCTTATAAAATCCGAATTCCCAATGGATCACTTATATTCGAACCTAACAGATTAAAAAGATTTTCGACCTTTCTAGGTGAGCAGTTCTGCAATGCAGCAGGTCCAAGGAAAATTTGTTGCTGCCTCAAATTTAGGCATAAGAGAGGATGCATGCATATCTAAATCATTTCTGGTTCCTTCTTTGGTTGGTCAGTTCTGGCTGAACTGAAGGGCACCAAATAAACTTTAAACAGGCTATTGTTAATCTCTGTCTTTAGTTAAGTTGTGATTAGTGCCTGGATTGGGACTGATTCTTTTTATATTTTATATGCTAAGAGTTATGCACAAGGCTGGCACCTGACTATGGTTTTCTCATGTCAATTCAGATTTCATTTCCCTATCTATTCTTTAGTAGTATATTATATTTACTCATGTCATGGTTTTGACTTTGATCAGTATATACAAATGAGGGAACCGGAGAATTTAGCAACAGAGAGTTGCAAGAGGATTTCTTTTTGTTCGGCAAATTTACTCTTGTGCGCTCTTGTTGGATTAGCAATCTGCTGTCAGATATCTGGCTTTAATTTTAAATTCTGGAGGAGTCAGAAGGTGATTCCTCCTCAGCAACATCCATTGCATCAAAACCGGCCACTCCAAACGGTCCAGAAAAAGCAAACACAACAATCCCAAATTTCTTCCAGAAGTGCTGGGAAGTGGAGAATGAAGCTCCTATGGGCTTTTGTCTTTGCAGGGGTAACAGGATCCATTTGGTTATTCTGGCACCTGAATGAAGATATTGTTTTCAGAAGAAAAGAAACGCTGACAAATATGTGTGACGAAAGAGCACGTATGCTACAGGATCAATTCAATGTGAGCATGAACCATGTTCATGCGTTAGCTATTCTTATCTCCACATTTCACCATGGAAAACAGCCTTCTGCTATTGACCAGGTAATGTTCTCACTATTATGGCGCCACTTAACTCGTAGACGTCATTAATATAATAAATCTGATGTACTAATACATTTTCATTGATTATGCTTGAACTTGACAATATTTTCTTTCATTTCCAGAAAACATTTGGAGAATATACTGAGAGAACTGCTTTCGAAAGGCCTCTTACTAGTGGGGTTGCTTATGCTTTGAGAGTTCCACACTCTCAGAGAGAGCAATTTGAAAAGCAACATGGATGGAAGATTAAAAAAATGGAAACCGAGGACCAAACATTAGTCCAAGACTGTATCCCAGAGAAATTGGATCCTGCACCAGTTCAAGATGAATATGCACCGGTCGTATTTTCTCAAGAAACAGTGTCACATATTGTTTCTATTGATATGATGTCTGGAAAGGTATGCTTCACATGTCTTATTTTCCCACATTAAACAAATTCCAACATGTAATGCTCTAGATAACATGTCTGGAAAGGACGTTTCTGTATATGATTATGACATTAGAGTTATTAGAGAATAACCACGCGGTAGTATGTTCAGCTGTAGGCAGTGGCGGATACAAAGAAGGGATTTTAGGGGGGGGGGGTGTTAAACTTCTGCCCAGCACATTACCAAGTGGTTATACTAGTTATATATCTTTGTCACTAACAGTTTGTGTATAGAAAATTTTCTGCAATATTATACAGTTTGTAAAACAGGATGTTTGCAAAAAACAATCATATGAACTTCTAGAAGAATCATGCTCTTTTTGGAATTAATTATAATAGACTGCTGGTCATTGACCTAGTTCAATAAAAAAAATTAAAAAACATATAGAAAATAAATTAATGAAGGTAGTGCTAAACCATGTGTCCCCTGTGTGTTCCATAAATAAACAATCATCACAAGAAAACATATTTCTTCATTGATAAGAAGGTACTCAAGAACTAATTTAGCAAAAAAAAACGAAGGTACTCAAGATTTTGAAGATTCTTATCTGAGAAAAGCAATACAAGTATATAGTGAACCAAAAAAAAGGTGACATTGTGATTTTTAACTGGAAAAAAAATCCTTGTGCAGTTCTATTCATGTTTGAAACGAATTCCTTTTTCATTGCTATACAGGAAGATCGGGAGAACATATTGCGAGCAAGGGCATCTGGAAAGGGTGTCCTGACATCTCCCTTTAAATTATTGAAATCCAATCACCTGGGTGTTGTACTTACTTTTGCCGTCTACAACACTCATCTTCCCCCTGATGCCACTGCTGAGCAATTTATTAATGCTACTGTGGGGTAGGTTTATATCCTCGCCTTTCATAAGTTTATTGGTGGTTTTACTCATTCAGGACATAAATGAGACATAAGTAGACCTTTAGTTTTTCATTTTAAAACTGGAATATCCATTTGTAACAGGTATCTAGGTGCATCCTATGATGTCCCTTCACTAGTGGAGAAGCTTCTGCATCAACTTGCTAGCAAACAAACAATTGTCGTGAATGTTTACGATACAACAAATAAAGCAGCTCCAATAAATATGTACGGTACCAATGTTACCGACACAGGACTGTTGCACATAAGCACACTTGATTTCGGGGATCCAACTAGGAAACATGAAATGCATTGCAGGTCAGGTTTTGCTGGTGTAGTTACGTATCAGTACCCACAATACCCACAATAGGAGAATGCTTGTCTCTCACTCGTAAATACAATTTTTTTTTTTTTTTTTCCTGGTTTTTTCTCAGGTTTAAGCAGAGGGCCCCTCCACCTTGGACAGCAATAACAGCATCTGTTGGTGTTCTTGTAATAACTTTGCTTCTGGGTCATATATTCCAAGCAGCCATAACCCGAATCGCTGAAGCCGAGCTAGGCTATCAAAATATGAAGGTACTTATGCAACGTGCTGAAGCTGCAGATAAAGCAAAGTCTCAGGTGCGTTCATAATCAACTCTTGGTTAATGAAAGTATTTAATCTGAAGCACTGTATTTTAGGCGATATGCAAAACCTTTATGTCATTATAGATTATATGGGACCCACCAGTTATTTAAGAGTACCTTCTTCTTTGGTATTTAAAATGCATTTTTCACTAGATCCTCTAACTAAAATGTTGGCTATTGCAGTTTCTGGCAACAGTGTCACATGAAATCAGGACTCCAATGAATGGTGTTTTAGGTGAATGAAATTCATAACATACCTGAATCATCTATATTAGGAAATTTGGAATAGTAGTTGACGTACTAGATTTTCTGATCTGACTTCAGGCATGCTTCAGATGCTTATGGACACAAATCTTGATGCAAACCAACTAGATTATGCACAGACTGCCCATGCTAGTGGTAGAGATCTAATATCACTTATTAATGAGGTTCTTGATCAGGCTAAAATTGAATCTGGCAGACTTGAGCTCGAGGCTGTTCCTTTTGATCTTCGGGCTGTTCTTGATAATGTTTTATCACTGTTCTCCAGCAAATCTCATGACAAAGGGATTGAGGTAAGAAGTGTGCTGTTCACTTCATGACTGATATGGAACTTTCTAAAGCAGATTAAATTTTAGCTGCTGATCAGTTTATTCAAACAATAAAATTCCATGTTAAAGTTCACATGTATCACCAAAGCCTCTGGGTTCTTGACTTCTTATACAGCGCCCTTTGTTATAATTTACTATTATATTTTTGTGAAGTTATTTTATTAGAAAGTATATTGATAATTATTGTATAATTTCAAAGGAACAATGTACCAACCATCTTTAGGTAATTCTGACATTATTTTTATTAGAAATTTAGGATGAACCAATATCAAATTATGCACTCATAATTTGATAATACTAAATATATTTCGAAATATAATTTTTGATATGACTAGTATTCTTTATAGTGGTAGTTATGCTATTTGTGCTTTGTTCATGATATGAACTATTAAAATAGAATATTTTGATTAAAATTTAGAGTTTAGTTTTTTAAGGTATTAAAGTACAGTATTTGTTATAAATTCAACCAAATTGTCAAGATGAAATTTAAACATAAAGGTGATATTATTTTAATGTATTCAAGTATTATATACGTATAATAATAATAATAATAAATAATATGAAAAGGGGCCACCTTTAACTACAAGTTGCCTCATGCTCAACTCATAGATGAATCTAGGTTGATTAAATAATTGATCTGCGGCTTAGATTCAGTTTGCTGTAAAATGATCTAAGCAAATAGTTTCTGTAAAGTAGGACACATATTGTTATATCGATTCTTACAATCTTTTGTTTTTTTAATGGAAAAGTTGGCTGTCTATGTTTCTAATCAAGTTCCTGAAGTTGTCATTGGGGACCCTGGACGGTTGCGGCAAATAATCACAAATCTTGTTGGAAATTCAATTAAGGTTTGTTGAGCTTATTAAATATTGGATTTCTGTCTTTTGGCAAATGCATGTGCTAGAGATTGGTTAGTATGCTTGTTATTGGATATTTTTAAAAACAAATTCAGTGCTGCACAGCTTGCAGGTGAAAGCCGGTAAAAACTTAGGACTTTTTTAGTGTTGAACCTTAACGTTTTACCCAAAGTTCACCTTTTTTAGTTTGTTTCTTATTCCAATGTAAATCTATCATTCTCATATATAATACCTCTTAATTATTAAATTGTCATTCTCTTCCGTCATTTCACCGGTCACTTGATTTTATGTCATTTCTCCCAGTGGTTTATGTTGTGAGTTTAGGGTGTGGAGTTGTTCAACATTTTCAGGATTTGTCATTGACTCAATATATGGTGCACGGTTGACGAGTGTATAAAAGATCCATGATTAATTACTCAATATCGTATAAATGTGTCTCTTTTGAATATGGTTTATTTGCAGCATTTTAAAATTTAATGTGTTTGAAATGCAGTTTACACAAGACAGAGGACACATTTTTGTCTCGGTGCATCTAGCAGATGAAGTTGGGCACCCA
>PHNY01222017.1:2371-12730 GCA_003724115.2 Anethum foeniculum
AGTCTAACTATCCGCAGAACTCCATCACTAACGCTCTTTATATTGTTCTCATAGGTCTGACCATCTTCTTGCTTAACTGTCAGGGTTAGATAATAGAAATATGAGCTACAAAGCTCAACAAGTAACTATTCAACAAAATAAGATAAAACAAAATTGTAATTATAGACCAGAGTTGTAGAGGTCTTAAGAGAGATTTAAGATTACCGTGCTTTCCAAAGAAATCATTTTTATAACTCGTTATTTCATAAAAGCCCCACTTTCCTTCAAACTTTCATAAAAATTTTCCTTTATCAAAACATTTTCTTGCAAAACAGTTTTTTTCATCAAAAGTTTACTTCCATTCACGGAATTTACTTCATTTTCATGATAGTCCAATCATCCAGACATCCCTGTACATAAAGCATCAAATAGGTCTTTCATTCAAACTTGACTTTCATTCAAAATAATCATCTCATTCATTTTTTTTCAATACAGTCCACTCATCTGGACATTTCTTTGCATAAAACATTTAATAGATTGGAGTGTATAACGCTCTGGATTGCACGTGTGATCAGCCACGTACAATCCCCAAACCCGACTTTTCAGTCCCTCTGGACGTGAATAGGGTACCCGTAAGGCAATATATTTAGCCTTTCAAATTCCAGCCCTCACATGTCTTCATAATGTGCCAGGTCTCACAGGTCTTCATAATCATATAGTTGGACCGGCGTTACTCGGCCACTTACGCCTCCAATATTTAGAAATCCGCAGAAATCATTTAGATTGAAATATTTCACTTTTCAAAAATACTTTTTATTTTTACATCTTTACCGTCCTTTGAACTCATTGAGACTATTACAAGTCTGAAATCATTCTTAATTCAATTTGTCAAACTTTGTTACGTTTATATGTGGTAAAGTGTACCAAAGGAATTATTATTTCATAAATCACAAGTAGTATCAACTTGAAAACATTTCTATTTGAAAAAAGACATGATACTTAAAAGGAAAGAAACATGCTATTTCAATATATATAAAGCTGTTCATAAGGTGACATTAAGTATTCATCCAAAACATGATAGGCAAGGGCTGAAAAGTTACTTGCCTTTCTCGCTTTCTTTCTTGACCAAAGAACCTACTTTCCGTCACCTAGTGCGGCCCTTCCTTTCCAATACCGTTCGTATTCGCTTTTCAAATCTACACCTATTAAGACACTATTTTAGTATCCTTATCGTTAATCAATGTTCCTTATGAACATCTAATACTATTCTACCCATTCGCGTTACGTAAAATATCTTATACATATATTATATATAAACTTTACGTACACATAACAATCCAAACACGTATACGAAAAATATTTAAAAGATAACATGTAATCATGTCAAGTCATGCATGAAACAGGCCAAAATATTTTAAGAAACATTCTTGTTTCTTTGTAAAATAATTCAATTTTAGAAATAATATTTGGATCCTTTTTTTATATATAAAATACTTGATAAGCAAAACTAAGTATCAAAGAGTTTAGATTTTTTTGAAAATTAAAATTTAAAAATACATAATCTAATTGGAGTCAATTTACTATTTAAATACATCCTTAGTCGATAAAATTAATTGATTAATTCTCTTTAACCGATTAAATAATTCAAATAAAGATTATTTACATATAAATTTAAAACAATTAAGTCAAGTCGATTTGAGTGAAGAGAATTATTTTCAAAAAAATATTTTAGTTCTAAACAGATAACTTAATAAAATATAAAAGTGCGCCTCTCGTATTAGTTTATTATTATTAAAAAAATCGGCTGCACTTCCTCTAATTTATTAACTCCCGATCGGTTCCAATCTGACACCAATAATCAATATCAATCAATAAATCTCATTTTGTACAACAATCATTTCGCAAACTTCACCATTAACATACATACTCGCACTTACGCGTAATTAGCAAACCATTTTTAATTTGAACTTGAACCAACTAATCAAGAATTAACTTGGAACATTATATAAAATTAATACTACATACAAGCATCAACAAACGAAGCATATAGTTCAATTCCAACCCGTAATTTTCATCATAACCGCATCACGTATTCATAATTCAATACCGAAAATTCTGAAAATTCTGAAAATTCCCAACCACATACATCACCTCATTTTCAAGTTATACAGTAACAACCCATTACATATAATCACATGGATCGAATTTAAATTCCACAACCAAATCGAATTAAACAACTAAACAAAGTTTTTAACCATTTTTTGGACTCAATTCGTTCATCATCATCCCCGCCGGCTCACCGGAGCTCATCGCCGACGGTGGTTCGGCCAGGAGGTGCCCGATTTCGAGTGTCCAGTCTATAATTGCTGATAACATCACAAATGCATGCTAACTCATCAAAATCGAACGGATTCAAGGAATCCAAACCCGACCCGAATTAGGTTGTTCAAATTTCAGCGTATACATACAACTATACACATAATCAAACGCAAAACAAGCCTTGGCAATAAGAGGGAGATTTAAATCGAGTCTAAAACCGAAAAAATTGGAGGTTCCAAACCCAACCCGAGATGGGTCTTGCAAAAACAATCGAACCATATACACATGTATATGCAATACGGTGTTTAAGGAACGAAGAGCAGTAAGAATCCGGTCTCCGATCTTAATTTGGCCGAAAAAATGAAAGTGTAGAGAGAATACAATTAAACTTCATACTTCCATGCCTTGCTGTTTTACCGGGCTGTTTTACCGAGAGAGAAAGTACGAGAGGGAGACCACAGAGTTCTAGAGATATCGATGAGGAAGGAGAAGAAAAGGCCTGTTGGGTTTTTGCAAATACAGCCTAGGGACATTTCAGTCTTTTAACTATTAAAATATAATTTTTCTTTATATTCAGTAAATGCAGAAAATCCAGAAAATGCATTAATAAATTATAAAACTGTTCTGAAATAGTTCAGATAAATTCAAATTTTATTTTTAAAATATAGAATATGGAATTACCTTTCTCCCCATATTTTTAAAATATTTTTTGAGCATATTGATTATTTTATACGGATTTTACAAGATAATGCTCAAAAATAAAAATAATGACTATGAAATAATTTAAAAATACCAAATCACCAAAATAAATTCAATTATTATTTTTGTAAAGTCTCTAGGAATATTCTAGAGATAATACAACAAATCCGATAATTTTGTCTCATCCCAATTATTTTAGAGAACTATTAACAGGCTTATATAATCATATTTTCATATAATTAAGTATTTAAATTCGTTTAAAAATACATCGATCTCATAATCTAACACGTACAAGTCATGTACCACGTATACACATTTCACAATCAAACTTCATACTTCCACTTAATCAAATCGTAAATATACTCACTTTTCCATTTTCGACATATGCATAAAATCCGATAACCTTTATCGGTCATACATTCACTTCATTCGTTTAACCATATCAATACATACGGATCATATAATCATATATTCACATAATTCCCATGAAATCCATAAATAACTCATTTTTCTTTCATCCTCATAAATAATCATTTTTCAGTTCTTTGACCATTAGCACAAAATTCATATTTCACCTAATGACTCGTCAAACTGGAATATATTATGTTATATATTCCTTCTCTATTTTCACAAACTCACATAATTTCACATAATATATTCAGATATCTAAGTCGCAAGTACCCGGAATATTATATCATTCCACCCTTAAAAGGATTCTGTCCCAAGAATCACGCCTAAGTAATCAAATAGGGATACTTTTCGAGCATTACTCTTTCAAGTTCCCAAGTCGATTCGTTAACCCTAGGATTCCTTTATAAAAATTTTACTAACGACACTCTCTTATTTCTAAGCACCTACTTTTATCGGTCTAATATTTCTGCCAAATCAGGCTAAATCTTTAAGGATTCATATCCTGCTATATGGTTCATCCTCGGAATTATATTGATTAAACCCAGTTCACTGTACACTATGATTATGGTGCCGATGGGAAAGCAATGTCAGCTTACAAGAAACTTCACATGCGCTTTAGGACCTCATAGAGTGGTGCACTTACAGTTTGCATGTACTTCTATTGTAGAAAAGGAATATTGAATACTAGCTTGTACTTTGCACCCAACCCTAGATTTGAAAACCTTCCGATGAATATCATTATCATAGAACCCTTGATGGAAATTGTAATTCAATGAATCATTTCTGAATGAAGAATTAAAAAAATTAAAATACTTTTGATATGACTAAGAAAAACCATATTGGTACATAAGACGGCCAGTCTTAATACCATATAGTTTACAACACATAATTAGGTGGCGTCCCCCGGCCTTTTTGTCACAAAGACAAATAGTCATACCATATGCATCGTCTGTCTTAATCGGATGATAATTTTTTTTTGAGGAAAGAATGATGTTGAAAAAGAGAGTTAGTAGTATAAAATAGATTCATACTACTTTAGAAATCAATAAGAATTTACGCTTCAGAATTATAAAAAAGAATTCTGACATTGATCATTTCTTATAGATTACTCATACATGTACTCATATCACATCCATAATTTGACCTTACGCGTCACGAGAACGACTTCTATATTTATAACAAATCTTGCCACTAGACATTTCATTCCTTTGCATAATTGTAGGTGTTCATCAGGGTGAACCTCTCACATACACGCTAAAAATAATAATGAATAATAATTTTCTTTCTCAATTCACACTCAACCCTTCTTAATCCGATCTTTCTTATAATATACTTCTAGATCAAAATATTTCTTAGTTCATTCGAGAATAATAGTGCTCTTCTCACGCTGAGCTCCATAGAGTAACATACTCATATCCACATATAGTTAATACTAAAAAATTCTACTAACGAGGAATGTTCATCCCTAATTGACTTCAAAACCAAAGCTTCAACTCTTAGTAGTTCTTTTATAATCTAATCATTCTTTCGCTTGACCGTCAGCTTGTGATTAGTAAAAATAACTCATATGTATCTCAGTGCATAAGCACTCTTGGGACTTTCTTCAGAATCTCGAGTTAATCAAGGACCTCATTTAATTACAGTAGATATTTGAATCCCATGACACATTTCTATCTTGGCTAAATATAATTGAATCAAATTGTCAAATAAGAACCTTTCATTAATCTTTGCCGACAGGGCCAATAAATCTATATTTACCTAACTATATCATGATTATCTCTTGGTCTTGGAAAATCTAACCACGAAATTCATTACAAAATGTTCCCACATTCATTCTGGGGTGTCTAGTGGCTGAAGTAATCCACCAGTCTCTGATGTGCAGCTTTAACTCTTTGGTAAATATAACATTTACTTCACTATCTACAACTTCATTTTTTCATACCAGGCCACCACAAGTTCTCTTTCAGGTCTTTTTATATTTTAGTACTTTAGGAATAAATAGAAAACTTGAATTATGAGCGTCGTGCAAAAATCTCATTCATCAGTACAATCATATTAGGATCCAGAATATGTAAAGAAAACCTTAGGAATCCTTTATCATATCTTTGACTAATTATCTCTTCCTTTGTTAGTTTGTACTCTTCATGCACCATTAATTGTTTGAATATCTTTTAATCTTCTCTAATAATTTTGGCGGAAATATCATTATATCAATCACATTTTTTACTAAATCTAGCACACATGTTTCTAACTCCACTTTTCACATCCCTTATTCAATTTTTCCAATGAGATCATTATATTTAATCTTTTTTATTCTATCCAAAGCATGTACCACTACATTCGTCTTACTTGGATGTTAGTTGACAGCGCAGTTGTAATATTTCTTAATCATCATCGTTAACTCAGTCTAAGCTCTTTTTATGTGAGAATATACTTCAACACTTTCTATACAAATGCCATTACTGCTAATCCCAAATCGTTAGTTGAATAACCTTTTTCTTTAGGAGGTTTCAGCTATTAAAGGAAAAAAAATGTACGATCATTTGTTATGTTCATCAGTACACCTTCTAAGGCTTGGTGATAAGCCACATGTAAATCATAATATTCCCTTTTTGTCATTTAGCAACACTAAAACCAGTGCAGATACTAACCTTCTTTTTAACCCTTGAAACTTTCCTCACACTTTTCGTTTCATTTAAATTTTATCATTCTTCCTTGTCAACTTTATAAGTGGTGCTGACATCTTTCACAAGTCTTAAACAATTTTTTTAGTATCCAATTAACACCACATACTTCTAATTTTTGTAGGTATCCTTGGTCTTTCTTCATCCATAACAACTTCAATCTATAGAGAATTCTATTTTGATCCCTTCACTCTTGTCCACATGTCCAAGAAAATGCACTTCATTTAACCAGCTCTCTAACTTCGAAAATTCTTCATAATATCTCTCTTTCTTTAAAATTTCCAAAACTCTCTATAAGTGTTCCACACATTGTTCTTCTGACTCGGAGTATATCAAAATATTACCAATAATGAAACTACACATTTATCCACAATTTTCTTGAAACTTCTATTCATAAGACTTTAGGCGAAACGTCATCCATATAAACTTCTCATTCTTTCTCATTAGCTTGGTCAATAGGATAATCATATTTGAACAATTTTAGTTAAATACTTTGTAATATCTAGCTAATCTTAACAAACTTTTTTTATACAGTGCTTCATTTTGAGTGGGGTTCACTGTATTGCTTTTGGTGCAAGCTCAGTTTCGGGTGCCATATCAATCATAAGTGTATGCTTTAATTAGATGGTAATTCTGGAAAATCATGACGTCTGGAATTTTATTGACAACCATAAATCTCCTCTTGGTTGGGTGATTCCTTATCATCATCCGTCACATGCCTTGTTTTAACAATCCCTTTTCTTAATAAGTTATCATTCTTGAATATTAATCTTATCCTCTCATTTTCAAGCTTCACTTTGTGGTCTACTAACCAGTCCATTCATAACCTCAAATTCTTCTAACTTGAAACGTGATAGATAATAAGCAAGATGCTCCTTCCAACTGATCGGACAAACTTTCAGTCCTTGATAGTGATTATTTGTTCTTGATCATCAACTATTTAATTTACACGTGTGCCAATCAGTATGATGTCTTTGAAATGGGTTCTGTTTCGGGTGCTAAGTTTATAGCAACTCAACTTCCCTAGCTTAAGGTAATACTAGACGTTCTCTATCACCTGAGAAAAATAAGTTTCATATACTCAACATAGTAACCTTCTGCCTTATTATGATAACCAAAACTTCTTTACTTGTTTCTATCTCCGAAATATAAGTTTAACCTTTTTGCTTGGTACGTTCACCTACTTCATTCTAACTTATAGGAGATCTGTAATTTTGGACAGTGTTCTTTTTAGGGGATATTAAATATCTTTGTTTTTTTTTGTTGGCCTATACGGATGATCTCGCCAATATTTTGATATATTAACCACTGGAACCGGTACTTTATACTCCTTAGCTTGAATATTCCTTATCTCATTTTCATAGTACATACTTTTGACTTTCCCGCCGGTCATTTCCTATAACAGTATTCTTGCTTTTCCTTATCCTCCAATTCCTTATTCTGGTCTTTTAGAATTCATGTTTATTCTAGACTGAAAGTCTTATCTCCCGTAAGAATGGTTCTCATAATTTACCTTAATATAGGCTTTTTTTCTGGGTCTCAGTCTTCCTTTTCTTTCCGAATCTTAATTAGCTTTTCCAGTTCAGAATTTAACCAACATGACTTATTGTCTAGTCTATGCCTTGCGTAATTAAAACGTTGACATAAAAGTTTTGTCTTTGATTAAATTTGATGATGTTGTCTTTGTTGCCGCTGTGCTAGGCTAGCGGCCTGCTTAGTTGATAACGGTTAAATATATATATAAATATATATTAACCAGGTACACGATAAAGAATCGGGTGCCTCTTTAAAGGTATGGTTCATTGATGTTCATCCACATTATATATTACCATGTCTCATTGTTTCGTAACAAGCGTCGAACTTCTAAGTGACGGGACCACTATTATCACGGTATATCTAACCTTTCTAGTCATTGAACAACACCTTCAATCATCTAGAGTAGTTGTCTGCCAATGTATCTAAGCTCATTGAAAAATTTCAACTAAAAAGACAAACTACGCAACGTAAAATCAACGTTTCGATAAGTGAATGGTGCAACCTCAATCAAATTTTGAGTACCTCATTCCTCTCTTTCCTGAATCTTTATTATCAGCTTTAAATGTATTTGCATTAATTTCTTATACTTGTGCTAACCTTAACCCTAAAAGCTTAATAAGTATCTTCAAATGCTTACTAGTCTCCTCAGCTTCAACTTTCAACTCGACGATACGTTTCAGGCTTCATTGGATTCACCTTTAAGAAATCTTTCAACGGATCGTACTTTGATCCAACCGCCTCTCTTTTGAAAAGCTCAACGGAGTGCTCAAACTCATACTACTTTCAGGTTTCACAAGATTGAGGTGGTACATTTATCTTCTAACGACTTTTCAACTCATCAGTCCTAGTCTTAAAAAAAAAATGCCACGATACAATCGTACACGATATAAGAAGAGACTAGTTATCTTAAATCTAACTCCATCATATCTTAGTAGTCAAGACTATATCCGCCGGTCTCAACTCAAACTCTATGTAAGTTTGCTTAATATCACTCCTATCTTATGTGATCTGCTCTCCTTATCTTAGGTTATTCCTATGCTTGTTATAGTGACCAAAACATGTAGCTCTGATACCAAGCTGTGACACCCTCCTAAGCCGGGTTTAGATCTGGAAGTCACTACTCGACATTAATATACATATGTCCTGAAAATAATATAAATAAGATAACAAACCCTTATACTACTCCATGTCTTTAATAGGTAATGGTGTGAAACTAGCATCTATCTACAATTTAACCAAACTGAATTATTACAAACAAATACAAAGTTTCGTAAATAACTTCGACATGAAGTTATACAGTTAACTTATTTATCTTCAAACTTTAACTAAGCTGATTACCTTCCTTATACAATATACAACAACTAGCAGTTTACCAAAAGGTCCTCTACCCAAGGTGGCATCGCGAGTCTAACTATCCGCAGAACTCAGTCACTAACGCTCTTTATATTGTTCTAATAAGTCTGACCATCTTCTTGCTTAACTGTCAGGGTGAGATAATAGAAACATGAACTACAAAGCTCAGCAAGTAACTATTTAACAAAATAAGATAAAACAGAATTCTAATTATAGACCAGAGTTACAGAGGTCTTAAGAGATATTTAAGATTACGGTGCTTTCCAAAGAAATCATTTTTATAACTCGTTATTTCATAAAAACCCCTCATTCCTTCAAATTTTCATAAAAATTTTGCTTTATCAAAACATTTTCTTGCAAAACAGTAATTTTCATCAGAAGTTTACTTCCATTCAAGGAAATTACTTCATTTTCAAGATAGTCCAATCATCTAGACATCTCTTTACATAAAATATCAAATAGGTCTTTCATTCAAACTTGACTTTCATTTAAAATAATCATCTCATTCATTTTTTTTTAATACAGTCCACTCATCTGGACATCTCTTAGCTTAAAACTTTATTAGATTGGAGTGTATAACGCTCTGGATTGCACGGGTGATCAGCCACGTACAATCCCCATACCGGACTTTTTTAGTCCCTCTAGACGTGAATAGGGTACTTGTAAGGCAATATATTTAGCTTTTCAAATGCCAGCCCTCACCGGTCTTCATAATGTGCCAGCCCTCACTGGTCTTCATAATCATATAGCTGGACCGGCGTTACTCGGCCACGTACGCCTCCAATCTTTAGAAATCCGCAGAAATCATGTAGATTGAAATCTTTCACTTTTCAAAAATACTTTTTATTTTTAAAGTATTAAGACACTATTTTAGTATCCTTATGGTTAGTAAACGTTCCTTCTGAACATCTAATACTATTCTACCCATTCGCGTTACGTAAAATAATTTGTACATATATTATATATACACTTTACGCACACATAACAATCAAAACAGGTATACGAATAATATTTAACAGATAATATGTAATCATGACAAGTCATACATGAAACTGTCCAAAATATTTTAAGAAACATCCTTGTTTCTTTGCAAAACAATTTAATTTTAGAAATAATATTTGGATCCTTTTTTATATATATATATAAAATACTTGATAAACAAAACTAAGTATCAAAGAGTTTAGATTTTTTTGAAAATTAAAATTTGAAAATACTTAATCTAATTGGAGACAATTTACTATTTAAATAAATCCTTAATCGATAAAATTAATCGATTAATTCTCTTTAACCGATTAATTAAATCAAATAAAGATTATTTAAATATAAATTTAAACCAATTAAGTCAAGTCGATTTGAGTGAAGAGAATTATTTTCAAAA
>PHNY01222072.1:5446-21670 GCA_003724115.2 Anethum foeniculum
ATGCTCTTAGTGACTTTCAGTAAGTAGAGTGCATATTCCAAATCCAGCAATGACTTCTTTAAAATATTTTCTTCTGAAACTCTGACCCTTTTTCTTGAGTCAAGAAAATAAAGCACCTTTTCTTTAGGTTCGGAGCCATTAAAAAGATCCATAACAACATGAATGGCAATGAGATTCTCCAAGTGTTTTACTTCAACCATTTCTCCTAAGTGAAGTATGATCCTTCATACTTAAGGCATCTCCTTCATACACCCTTTCATTTTTCACACCAAGTCTATCTCTTGTACATGGCTTCCTTGTTGTAACCTTCTCATTGAACACCTTCTTCCATAAACCATCATCTTTTTTGGAAGGAATCACCCCGTCTTTCCATAACAACTTCTTCTTCTCAGGAACAAACAGCTCTGACATATCTGGCTTTGAAGAATCAAAATTTGTTTCATAGGTTTTGGACTATCAGATTTTAAAGTGTCGGTATTTTCAGCATCAATATTAATGGCTTGAGATTCAAAGACTTGTGTTTCTTCAACTTAAGCAATGTCAGGGTTGATTGAGGTTGTGTAGCAGAGTGTATTTTTGGAGCAACATTAATTTGAGCACTGTCAGTCATTAAAGTATTAATTCTTTCTTGTTCCAGCTTCTTAGCCCAATCAGCACCAAGTATCATTCTTCTAGTTTAACCTTTTCTTTCCCCTTAGTACTCCTAGAAACATCAACATTTGTTGTAGACCGTGTAACAGGTCTATCAGGTGTACTGCTGGTTTCCTTGATCACAATGCCTTTTCTTTAGGCCTTTGTGTTCTGGATTTCCTAGGTACTTGGACAAAATCAATTTTTGATTTTTCTTCTAAAAAATATTCTTCTTTCATCTGTCTTATCTGTTCCAAGTCCATCTCTAGATTTTCTTTTGAATATATCCTCCTTACAAGTTCATTATCGAGCTTCTGAATCTTGGGATTCTTGTAATACAGAGTAGTAGATATTCCTTTAATTTTTAGAGTTTGCATGAACTGACTTGCCTCAGCACCGGCTTCTATTACTCTGTCAGCCTGGGCTTCATCTGCAAATGACTCTGTATGAGTCATCAAAATTTGAGTACTTGTAGTAACAGTAGTAGTCAGTTCATGATTTTTTACTAGACTTCTTCCTCTTCCACCTCTACCTCCTTTTCTTTGAGAGTGTTGGATAATAGGCTTATCAGAAGCACCACTAGAGCCAATAAGTTCTCCACCCTTATAGCTCCAAGAGATAGATTGGCCTCCCTTATTTCCTGCATCCTCAGCCTGATCATCATCAGGAAATGTCACTTCTGATGTGCATTTAGATTTAGATTTTAATATCCCTCACTTTTTGGCATCATCACCAAGCAGATAGAGATCAGAAGCTCTATTGTTCCCTGTACTTTATTAAGCTTAGTGGACATTTGATCAATCTTCTCTTCTAGCTTTGATTGCCTTTCAGTAATTGGCCTGACTATCTTTGTCAAATCCAGCTTTTGAGTGGACAAAGCAGAGTCAATGTCAGTCTTGATAGAGGTCACCTTTTTTTTAGTATCTTGATTGTCCTTGCGAAGTGATTTTATCATAAAAGCTAATGTTATCAACATCTTTGATAGTATAAAGGCCTTCTCCACATGAGTATGAGCAATTTCATAAGAAATATTTGTTTTAGCATCTGACCAAAAGAATTCCACTCATTTGCATAAACTCATTATACACAACAGCATTGTGTTCGCTGGTTCTCCTCTCCTTTTCTTTAGAATCAACATCGAAGTCAAATGATAACTCATTATCTATATGTAATTTTTTACAAAAATGATCCGATGCGATGTTCAAAACATTTTATTTTTTAAAGAAAAATAAAATTCACAAATCATTAATAAGGTATTAAAAATTCAATAACCTTATAATAGTCGGACTCACTCCAAAATACATGTAATATTATTTAATAGAACTATTAGAAAACTAATATTTATATGAGAATTTTCGACACATTCTTTGACTATGGCAAGGAGCCTTGCCACGTACTATATCTTATTGGTGCCCTAGATACAATACTTTTATGTTTTAGGAACAAAATTATTATTATTTTAAATTTACTCTCTACTGATTATTGATTAATTTTTTATATCTTTATTTACCGTGTTATAAATGCTAGAATAACAAATATCATTGGAATTAAGATATGTAATTAAATATCTTTATACTACGTGACTTAGAAATGAGATTATATTAATAGTATCTTTATTTCCCTAGTTGAGGATTATTATTAAAGAACAATAATAATGAATAAAGATTAGTATATGTTTGTTGACTGAGACCACTTCATACATATTATAGGTATCCTGTGCTAAAGTTAAAAATATAGGTGCATGCAAATAATCATGGCATATAATTCACATGCTCTAACATTCTACATGTTATATGTGATAAGTAATTTTCACACTAATAATGATTTAATGATCTTTAAACCTGAAATCATTATATTTATATACCAGAATTGATATACTTTGATAGATAAAAGTGCACATTGAGTATATTATAAATTGATAGAACTATTAGAGAACTAATATTTATATAAGAACTTTCGACACATTTTTTGACTATGGCAAAGTGCCTTGCTACCTACTATCTCTTAGTATTGGTGCCCTAGATACACTATTTTTATGTTTTAGGAACAATATTATTATTTTAAATTTACTCTCTACTGATTATTGATTAATTTATTATATTTTTATTTACTGTGTTATAAATTCTAGAATAACAAATGTCGAATTACGATATGTAATTAAATATCTTTAACTATATGTGACTTATAAATGAGATTATGTTAATAGTATCTCTATTTCCCTAGTTGAAGATTATTATTAAAGAACAATGAATAAAGATTAGTATATGTTTGTTGACTGAGACCACTTCCTACAAGTTATAGGTATCCGGTACTAAAGTTAAAAATATAGGTGCATGCAAATAAGCATGGCACATAATTCACCTACTCTAAGATTCTACATGTTATATGTGATAAGTAATTTATGATTCAATGATCCTTAAACCTGAAATCGTTACATTTATGTACCAGAATTGATATACTTTGATTGATAAAAGTGCACATTGAGTATATTATGAATTGTATGAAGAATATGAATGATCTAGATGAGATTTAGCCTTCATTATAGACCTTTTATTTGAGCTAGACTACTGAATGCATGTTCATGCTCAAATGTTTGTTAGTCTAATCATTGACGAAGAAAATGAGAATTAAATTACAAAAAGGATGACACTCTCGAGTTTGATCTATGATATATTATTAAATAGATTATATTACATGGAACATTAGTCAAGAAAGTTTCAATAGAATCAATAATTTATTATTATTACTTCGGTAACAATGATGTATTAGTACATGACACTCATTGTTTATAATTTTATTATTGGATATTAGAATTATTGCCAACATAACAATAACCTACAGGTCGTACAGAAAATTGAATCAAGGAGAATTAATTTAAATTATGAATTTAAGTTATATAATAATTCAAATTTATTTATGATAATAATTAAATGGGACTTAATTAATTGATTAAATTAAAATTCGAATTTACTAAATTGAAATGGGCTCAAACTAAATTGTAAAATCAACTAAAGCAAAACAAAGGAAGTTGGCCCACCTTAGAATAAACTAAGATGATAAAACAAGTTGATTAGAAAGTATGGGGCTGACCATATGTTGTTTAAACTTTAAATTATAATTAAAAATTTGCCAATAATGGGAAATATGAGCCGATTGATACATTGAAGTTGATTAATAAATAATATATAATGTATGGACTTGTTAATTAATTGTTGTTGGTTATGTTATGGGCACATGATGTTTTTACATTGAAGTTTTTAGAAATAATTTATTGCCTACTAGAAAATTTTAAAGGTTGCAACAAAAAAGTTAGAATGATTAATGGCAAAAGAATTATTTTAGAGGCTAAGAAACCTCTAGTTACTTTTTTTGGCAAACAATGTTTAAATAAATTGATGATAGTAGTCTAAACTCGAATGATATTTTTAATATGTGAGAAAAGTGGGAGTCATATACATATTTATCAAAATAGTCAAGTGGGAGATGTTGTAATATTTGACTTTTTTATAAATAAATAAGAAATCAAGTGTATGTGATAATTATAAGAATAATATATATGGATTTATGGTGTGTAAATTGGGAGTTACAAAATTAAATGTGACAGTTATTTTGGAGTTACAAACCAATATTGATTTTGAAGTTACATATGTAATAAATGTAGTGAATGAATTATGGGGCAGTTACAAATAAAGGGGTAGAAGATATCTTAAAGTAACCTAGAAGAAATTCTAGAGGAATATGCACACAAAAAGTTACAAGCTTCTTTTTATGGCAATGGGGAACCCTTTACAATATCAAATCATTTTATATCATATATATTATATTTTATAGAGTTAATAGATACCATATGTTTATATATGTATGTATGTATGATTTTGAATATATGATATTCATGTGAATTGTATAATTATATAATGATTACATAATATGTATATATATATTATGTACATGAAATATGTTTGTTCTTATTTTGGGAATTTTATTCAATACAAATTCTTAAAAGGGTGCTAGAGATTTGCTGAAATCTTGTGTATGGTGTTCGATTTTCGCAAACAATTACCTTTTCGTCTATAATGCAGATCGTTTAGGTCGTGAAAGCTATGATTTAATTATTCTGATTTAATTTTTCTGTTTTAATTTTGAATTTTATGATTTATGCCTTATTTGTTTTCCATGATTAAACATGTTCTTGAAAGTTATCTGCTTAGTAAGCCATCATCACTAAACCTTGATATTAGATCAAAGTTCTTAATTTTGGAATTTTGTTATTGTAATTAATATTTCATAATGCTTTAATATCAATTTCCACAAACTCCTCTTCAATATTATTCATGTGCTCCTCAAATACAAAAAAATAAGGAATTACGTGGCATCTTTGGGACCTAGTTCCTCCACAATAGCGTGTACGCTCTACCATTTTTACTTTAGTCATTTGAAAATAGTAAGCAATGTTTTAACTCCAATGAGAAGGATTCATTTAATTCTCGATATTCAGACTCTTCTTTATCCAACCTTTAGAATTTAATGATTAAAATGAACCTTTGTTTAGATTGACTCCCAATTTTCCTATACCTCCTGAGTACCTTCTGAGATATTATTAGGTGTTGAACTTGGCTTCTAGGACCTTAAAGTAGCTTCTTCTTTTTTAAAAAAAAAATATCTTTAATTCTACTTAGTCCTTCAAAGAAGTAACAAACAAACCTGGTTCTCAAGTGTTTCTTTCGCAAAACCCAATAAGAAGATGGTATGATTATGATTTTTCTAGAGGCTACAAGGAGTAGCAATAAATCTTCTACTTTTACTTTCTAGTGTAGGCTTACGGGCCCTAGTCTGCTTGTACTACTTAACATTTTAATACTTAGCATTGTTGGAGAAATAGATTGAGAATTTTAGAAAAGTTTTCTGGTGGATCTGACTAAAAGCTAGGGAAGGTTTTAAATACCAAAGATTGCATCATATTTCGTGTTCAACATTGTAATATATACATTGTAATATATGTGGAATGACAATAAATTAAAAAAATATGACAAATTTTTTTGTTAAATAATAATGCTTTAATAGGTGAAATAATAATAAATAGTAACATTTTAAGAGACAATTACAATTCTTTTTTTATAACAATGTGTTAGTTTCCATTATGAATCCGTCACTAATTTGGAACATACAGAAGCCAGTCCAAAATCTGAACTTTGGTACATCATTACCACCAAAGGAAAAGCAATACCAACAATAATCGAACGACATCTTCGTAATAATAATTCAAAAACAATTCGATGTCTAATGTCTAAACACAAAATTGAGTAACAATTCTTGTATATTAAAATTTAATTCACAATTAAATTTTGAAAAATAAAAACCAAGTTAAAAGCATAGGCTTCACCTAAAACATCATGTTATAGCACATGATTCTTGAACATAACTTTAAAAACTAGAATTCATGTATCGTAATCTAGCCATTATCTTTTCCATTTCACCTACATGATTAGCAAGTTGCTACATTATAGACTTAGATCCAACTAAGAAATAAAGAGTGGAATTCATTGTAACACATAATGAAAAATATAAGAACTTTTGGCTACCCAAGTAATTCTAAAACAATACAAAGCAAAATGTCTACTACAAATCTATAAAATTAAAAAATATATACTTGTGTGGATGATATGCATAATTACTACCAGTAATGACAACTTGGTGTAGGTGTGTTGAGCATTTCAAACTACTACCAAAAGTTGGCTAGTAAGAAATGGGCAGAGTGATGGAAGCTCTCCTAAATCATATTTATAAGCAATTTGAAAAATTGTACCCCCATGTTAATGATTTAATTTTATTATTTATACTCTTTTGGAAAAAACATAGTTGCATGTATCGCGGGTCGATCGTATACGTGATATGAGTACATTTACGTGGAACGTTAACTTGAGTGAATCGGGTACGATGAGGAGTGAATCGGGTTCGCGCATCATTTTGTGGATCTCTTTTTAATCATAAAAATTTATCAAAAATTATACATATTTCAAGTACTATTTGGATTAATAATTCGTGCAAGATGTGTAACAATACTAAACTAATAAAACAATTATAAAGATGCTAGTGTTTAGTTCATTGATTTATTCCCATGTTCGATTGCATATTTCATGGACTACAAAACTGCACAGGAACAAAATATCACATGTTGCATTTCTAAATTTGAGAAAAATATAAATTACAATTATGATAATTTTTATTTTTATCTATAACCATATTTTTATTTAAAATGGAATATTTAAATAGATTTATGAAATCAAAATATGAAATGGCGAATCTTATGCAATATATATGTTTTGTGTATATTTAATAAAGCCTCAATGATGGTAAGAGGAGATGTATAGAACCCACATCAATAATACTTTTATTTTCTTTTATATTGCAAGTGACCGTGTAAGTTAACTTACCGGTCAACCCCTTCACAATTATAGGTACCCACAATAACCCTTCTTCTTCATACTTTCATAAGCTTCTTCTTTCATAGCTTTTCTGAAAAAAAACATATATATATATATATATAAGCAGCAACCCATGGCAATTACACAAATATATCCTTCTTTTCACTTTTACAGTCGCCGATAAGACAGATGGGTTCGCTGGTAACGATGAATTGGTACGCGACCCATGGCGATCCGGGTCGACTTCGACCTGTGTTCCTATACGAGCGATCCAATTCACGGATCCATGGGTCGACCCGCGAACCGGGTAACTATGGGAAATAATGACCACTTACGTCGTTTAGTTGCCCACTTTTCAAAATTAACGAGCCAAACTTTTCACTATTATTACTTATGTATGTAACTTTTCATTATTTTTTATTCGGATGGAAACTCGTAGCTAGTATAAGAGTATTACTAGTATTATTAGTAATATACAATTAGTAACATACACTATATTAGTACATGTAGTAATAGTATAACGTGCATACATATAGAAAGCAAATGTTGTAATAGTGTAACATGGAGACATATAGTAGGCATATTCCACTTCGATAGGTACTACAGTCATGAATAAGTTAATTTAAGTAAAAACATTACTATCATTGGTAAAACTTCAATCCCTATCCCAGATGATAAAGAAATCTAACTAAAATAAAAATATGACTCTTTCCATATATAAAAATTCTATACATTCTTATGAAAATGTTGGTTGTCCATTACAATTTGTAAAGGCAAGTGTCACACCTCAATGCACATTAGAATTAAATATATTGATAGCTAATACAATGCAATTAAAGCAAAAAAAAAAAAGCAAATTTACAAGTCTTAACGTCTCTCCATTATTTGTTGCTTATTTATCATCCTAGACTTTCTAAACATAAATGATACTTAAGCGACTCTTTTCCAGAGAGTAACAAAATATGAATAATAACCTGCACTTCTCCCTCTCAGGGACCTAAAACCATAAAATGCAGTCTGGAAGCCCCTGTTGAGGATAACATGTAATAATGTATGTTCATACTAGTTTAATTTTAGAACTTCTTCCTAGTTTCTTTTTCAAAAAAACATGAATACATTTTACATGAATGATTAGTTTTTTTTTTTGTTCATATCTTCTGCATGTAATAATGTGTGTTCATATTTTACATTTTACATGTACCTCAAGGGTAATTTTTTATCTTTACTTTGGGGCGATTTTAAGCAACATCAAATTCGTAGTTATTACATTAATGTTTATTCTTTGAAATGAGCACATTGTATACTAACACTTAGGTTGTGAAGATGATATATTCAAATATATTATTTCATACAAATCATAAACTGTTTATAAAATTCTAATACTTTCACGTTTATGACTTGTGAAAATTTATCAAAAAATCTTTTGGACTTTGTAAATCTCTTAAAGTGTATATGGTTTGCATGGTAGATGTTGACCTTGTACATAGCCAGTATTATTTAATTTCTCCAATCACATCTAATATAGTAGTGTATTGGTGCATATTTTCACATTTGATATCCTATATTTATTTTTTAGCTAATCTTTACATGAAAATCATTGAGAACACATTGAGCATATTCGGGCAATGAAACCGATTACACCATTTTTACATATACTCTTAGGATGTATATTTGAAAATATCAAAGTTATTAAGATTAATTCCATGTGGTGTCATCTTTAAAGTATACATGCACATTTTCTTAAGTGTCAAAAGTATGAGGAAATTAAATTATTAAATAATAAATGTAAAAGATTAAAAAATAAGAACATGAATGACAATGAATTGAATAATAATCTCACTGGTTTTTCAATATTTGGACAAAGAGAGTAAACCTAATGTCCAAAGATTGTCGGAAAATTGTACTTTCGGATGATAACATTAACCAACAACAATTTCAGTATAAAAAAATTGCAATAAGCAGCAACAATAGCATAAGGATAAAAAATCTTGCAATAAGCAGCCACAACAGCATAAGGACAAAAAAACATTGCAATAAGCAGCAACGTAATTGGTGTTATCTCCCATCCATAATTTTCAGTTGGCCCTTGTTTCTTCTGGATCTGCACAGACGCGGGTATAATCTTTTACCATAAAAATTCAGTAGTTACCAAAGCCAAAACTTCTCCTTCATTACAGATCAACCAGTGAATCCCCAGCTACCTTTGAGTTCAGCAGATCTATGGTCAAAATGCACACGAAAAGGAAGAATTATGGTTTTTTGAGTACATCCAACAAAGCAAGAAAAAGAACAACAATCAATCATGTCATTTAGTTGGGATTTTACAGAAGGTGTTAGGGTTACAATTTACAATTAGCTAGAAATCTGAAAATATTACCTCAATTTTACAAGAATCATTCACCACTTCCCATATATCAAACACAAATGTCATGAAATGAATTTATGTTCAAGAAGTGCATTGGTTTCTTGAAAATTATATTCTTTTATGAAAAGTATAAGTTTAAATCCAAGAGTAATAAATTGATTGACAATGTACGACCAAGTGGTAAGGCGGTAAATTACAATTCTTGGCAATAACAAGAGATAAACCAATATTTGACATTTAATATATAGAACATAAAAATAAATTAACAATTATGTTTGTGCCTCCTTAGTAGTCAAAGTGGAAATATCCTTATAAAAAAAACTTTAATATTGTCGAGAATCCTAGCAAGAATGACATCTATTTGGAATAAGTCCATTCTCATAGAACCTTTTGTAATCCGGGGTTTGGTGTACATTTTCATAAACCAGTTGGTAACTACTTATAATCAAACCGAGCTATTACTAGCCATTACTAGAAACTACTGTAAAGCTATTACATGCACATATATATATATATAAGTAAGCTGTTATCATCTATCATTTTTCCAGAAGAGTTTGAAATTCTAATACTCCCCCTAAAACTCGACATTGCATTCCGATCTTTTCTTTCATTTTTTAAAACACATCCGGCTTCAATGGATTTGTAAAAATATCCACTAGATTTTCTTTTTTCCTACGGTGCATTAGTTCCACAATATTATCATTTACCTCTTCTCGAATAAAATGATATTTTATGTTAATATGCTTGCTTCGACTGTGCAATACTCAATTTTTCGCGAGTGACATAGCAAATTTATTATCCACGTAAATAGTAACGGGATCCCTTTGTAAGATTTAACTTGCCGAAAATGTAACCTAGCCACATAGCTTGACACGTGTGCACTACTGCTACGATGTATTCCACATCACAGTTTGAGAGGCCGCTTTATGTTGCTTCTTCGACGACCACGAAAATATAGCTGAAGCGATATGAAAAGCATATCCTGAAATGCTTTTCCCGTCATCCAAATCACCATCGTTAAAATAAACCATGATCAAGTGTACCTTTTATGTACCTCAAAATTCTTTTAGCTGCCATAAGTGTACCTTTTATGCACCTATTTACGAGTCCAACTCCATACATAATATCTGGACAAGTAAAAGTTAGGTACGTCAGACTTCTAACTAATTTTTTGAACAATGTTGGATTTACGGACTCCCTTGTTGAATCAATTTTAAGCTTTATATTTGTTTCTACTGGAGTGCTTACTTCCTTGCATTCTTCCATTCTGAACTTCTTTAAAATCTGCTCCGCATATTTTTTATGTGACATAAAGATTCCATCTTTGCTTTGATTCACCTCGACTCCAAGAAAGTACGACATTTGACCAATATCTGTTATCTCAAATTCATTAGTCATAACTTTCTTAAAATCATCGAACATACGAGGGTTATTTACGGTAAAGATTATGTCATCCACGTATAAGTAAATGATCATAATATCTTCCCTTGAATTTGTTTTCGTGTAGAGAGCAGGCTCATATGGACTCTTCACAGAACCATTTTTCTGAAAGTATTCATAAACCCTTGTGTTCCACACTCGCCGAGGTTCCTTGAGATCATCAGGGCTTTCTTCAGCCTGTAGACTTTATTTTCCTGGCCCTTTTGAATATATCCAGGAGGCTGCTCAATATATACTTTTTTTCGATATATCCATTCAGGAATGCTGACTTCACATCCATTTGATAAATCTTCCACTGGTTCTGAGTTGCAATTGCTGTTAGAAGTCAGATGGTATCAACTCTTGTAACTTGAGCAAATACCTCATCACAGTCTATGCCATATCTTTACTTGTATCCTTTGGCCACCAACTTTGCCTTGTACTTCTCCACTTCACCATCCTAATTGGTGCTTGTCTTGTAGACCAATTTGACACTGATTTCTTTGTGTACTTCTCGAAGATCTGTGAGCTCCGATGTATCATTTTTCTCGATTGCACCATTTTTCTCATCCATGGCTTTGTTCCATTTGCTTTCTTCAGAAGCTTCCTCAAATGTAACTCGATCACATTAAGCCATCAAATAAAATAACGAATAACCACGGGATGTTTGTACCGGACTTATTGCTCCATAGATATTATCTGGACTCGGCATTTTTCTAGGTGCTCCTCCTAAATTGCTGATTCTCCAGTAATCTGATTCATCGAACATAACATCTTGTGAAATTATTAGATTCTTCTTCAATGGATTATTGAGTCTATACGCCTTGCTTCTTTTGTCATATCCGATAAAAGTACATTTCTCGCCTTTGTCATGCAGCTTCTTTCTCCTCTGATGAGGAACATGTGCATATGCAATATACCAAAAAATTCTGAGATGTCCAACTGACGGTCTGCTCCACTCCATGCTTCATTTGGAGTTTTGTTTTTGACACTTTTTGTTGGACAACGATTCAACAAACAAAACCCCACATAAAAAGGCTTCAGCTCAGAAAGTTCTTGGCAAGTGCTTTGCTTTCACCATGCTTCTTGCCATGTTAAGAATTGTGCGATTCTTCCTTTATGCAACGCCATTCAGTTGAGGAGTATATGTTGTTGTCAATTAACGATTGATACCATGTGCTCTGCAAAAACTTCCGAAAAAGTTTGATGTATACTCGCCTCCTCTGTCTGATCTGAGTATATTCAAATATTGGGCACTTTGTGAATGGACTTTAACTAAAAACTTTGATAATATTAAGATACCAATACAAGAACATTTTTATTTTAGTGAATAATAAAAGTACATCTTATATATATTTATGTTTACACACACAAGGCATTTTTTTTTCTCACAACACATAGCTCCAGCTCTTTCTTTTTCTTTCTCACTATTTCACTTCAGTGTGTTATTCGTAACTACAGACTATCAGCCTTATTTATAGACTTCATTTGATTTTATGACACTTTTGCTTACATCACACAATTTATTACTACCATAGACTCTTACCAGCCTACAATTGTTGTACTAGAAGATTAGTATATGCTACGTTGTCTTCATTTCATGCATGTGTACATGCTGGTATCTGCCACCTGCTTCAGTTTATAATCTAAAATAATCTAGAAGCTTTACAATATTTACCATCTAGCTCCTTATCCTCTTATGCATGCATGCAGGTCATCCTCCAGTATTTCACGAACTTTGTCTACTGTATTTATTCTCTGCATGACTGATGTGTGAGACAAAACTTATAATCAAACCCAGCTATTACTATTTATTACTAGAAACTGGTGTAAAGCTGTTAGGCGCACATATTCATATAACCAAGTTGTTATCATCTCTCGTGTTTGCACAAGAGCTTGAAATTCTAACAATAGTGAAACATTCTTATATTAGTCTTGTACAATAGTATATTTTCGTTGATGTCTTCCAAGATTATTTCATCATCCACTGTAAAGCTAATACACCTTCGAATTCTTACTTCAAAATCAATGTCATATAGCTTAGTCCACGACTCAGCTGCTCCATAATCCTTCATGCTCCCTACATAGTAATGAGTACTTTCTGCACCAGACCCCAAGGGAAGGACGTACCAAAGACATTCCATCAGTACTAAAGGGCTCAGAGTTGGATTGGGATACCCAAGATCAAGCAATTTCACCTAGTCCTGTACATCCTTTTCAATATCAAATTACAAAATAACCCCAGCCTCCAGATCACAATTATATGCAATCCAGCTATGAAGATGTTCATTGCACAATGATGCCTCATCTGGTACAATCCAAGGAAAATATTCCACCTTAATCTCTTTCCAAGCATCTGCACTCAAAGAATAAACCTCTACATCAGATTGTCCAACATGCCTACTATGGACTCACTATGGTTCAAGAAACCATTAACAAAACCAACAATTTGCATAGGCGGTTGACAAAATTTGTAGATGGGAAAGAATAACTCGAAACCACATCAAATGTTTTAAGGAAAAGTAAGCCAAACAAGTTTTCACCACCATAAATGAGGTAAGTAGGGAGATAGGAGTTCTGGAAATAAAATTTAAAAAAACTAGACTGTTCTATAGAGTCATATGAGGGTTTGCAAACACACATGCAACTAACAACCAACTGAGCTGGCAACCGAACAAATATTTCTTTCAACAAGATATCCACCCGAAAATGTTCACCCATCTTAGAGATATTTCCACCTGGGTCTTAATTGGAGTTGGTTACTTTGATCTTTTTCATCTTAATAGAACCAACAGGGATGGAATTAAAGTGCACAAGTTGGTCACCCCTCGTGCTTATCAAATTGGGGGCAACATATAAGATCTCCTAGGGACCTACCTTGTGGGTCAATAATCTAGTAAATGATTAATTACAATATTTATTAAATAATGGAATGCCTCTTTGGCCAGCAGTTTAAAAAAATTAATTTGATTGATAAATATGATGGTATAATAAAAGTAAAAGTAATTAAACACCAATTGCTGCATATTTTAGGGGTGATGCAATTTGAACCATTCATTAAAATGAGAAAATTTATGTATAATATATTATTTTTAATTCTTTGATTTATATTATATAAATTAATTTTCAACTACACTAAAGTTAATGTAAAATTTTGAACTTTTTGTAATTTCCAACTAAAGTTTTGGATACACATTTAGGAATTCTTTTGTAAAAAGAATCACTTATTGAAATTTTATATTCCAAACCTTTTTTTTTTAGATTTTTTATGTACGGTGTATGATCTAGGTCTCATAATCGAGTGTATAATACACAGTTAATTCAAAATATATATAAATACATACTATATATTATATTTTAATCACATATCTATATTTTAAACAAAGCAACTGTCACAAAATAATTCAAATTTCATATGTGAGGTAACCCTCTTGTAAGACGCAAAACAAACATTCAAAATTTTTACTGACTAGACCATTGACAAGATACCTAGGCATCCAAAAAACTCTCAAATCCACCCAAGTTAAAAGACTAGACAATATATTATCTCGAATACTAAAAAGCAACAAGAAGCATACGTTTTACAGTTATGAGATCTTTCTCGTCAACTCCATAAGAAGAGAGTGATCAAATTTGTTTCTCCCTTCAACTAGATCATCAGTGTATATTGTAGATTAATGTTTGCAGTGTCAAAGCTCACAAGTTGATGTATAAATTGAGAATTTTTAAGTTCTCACTAGAAAAACGCTAATAAACATCGATTTTATACCGATGTGAAAGGGACCATACCACATAGTTTTCTTATAAAAAATAGATGTTTGTTTTTTAGTTTGATATTTTTCATGCACATCTATCTTTTAAAAATTGTAGTAATATGATATTTTTATCCATTTAAACATATGCTAGATAAAAGACTTTCAATAGGTTTTTGAGCTAAAAACGATGTTATTATTACATTTTACATCATTTTTAAAGAAAACTGATGTCTTATTATTGTATTCGCATCAGTCTTTTAAAAAAACGATGTCTAATGTTCTAAAACGGATGTTATTACTAACATTAACATCTATTTTTCTAAACAAACTGATGTCTTTTTGTGATGTTTAACATCAGTTTAATGTATAAAACTGATGTATATGGTCTTTTTTTACATTAGTCTATTGTAAGGTAACTGGTGTCTTTTGTATGCTTTAACATGGTTTTTGGTAATGTAGCTAATGTTTATTACTTTTTTTGACATCTGTTTCATATGTCGAATTGATGTGTATGGTTGTCTTTTACATCTTTTTTGAACTGATGTAAACTAGTATGATTTATTTTAGTAAACATCGGTTCTTTATTTTACAACAGATGTTATAATGTCAATTTAACATCGGTTTCAATTAAACTAAACGATGTAATATAAATCATTGTTTTGACATCAGTTACTTGAAAAAAATGATGTCTAGTTACTTGTTACATTTATGCACATTCTAAAAAATAAAGCTGCCAAAAATTTAACCAAACAACCAAATCCATTACTTCATAACCAACTATCTACAACCAACAACCAACATCCAAACATCCAATACATCTGCTACCATTCATAAAACCCAAAACAAAAACTGCTAGCATTCATCTAATCGAAACGTATACATACATCCATTTTTTCAAACTTCACTAGCTACAATATCTGACAACATCCATTCAAAATAGAATAGTTTAAACAACATTGTAATCCAAGTACCGGTCAACAGTCATCAACCCCTACATGATGGATTGGATATAATCAAGCGCCTCATAGCTAATGACGTCAAGTTCCTCCTGCGTGTAAGTACTGCGACTCTTTCCCTCCACTGAAAACACATAACAGAAAGTGAAAATAACTTTCTTTCAGTAACTAGCAAACATATAACACAACTAAGCACAATAAAGGCCTCCACTGAAAACAAATAACAGAAAGCGAAAATAACATTCTTTTAGTAACTAGAGAACATATAACACAACTGAGCACAATAAAGGATTACTAATCTAATTTAAACTACAGTATACCTTGTCTAAAAGCTTCATGTTTTCGTCCACAATTAAATCCTTCGTATATCGTATCACCACATAACCACATTATGTGCCACCTGGTTGTTTAGGGCATCCCTATATATTCCAACACATTGTTGACAATTAATTAGACTAGAAATAAATTTATCTTAAATGTTCAATAGTCAGAAAAATGAAAAGTTGACTACATTGACTAAATACTTATCCCAAGAGTTTTAAATTTAGAATTCTTATTTACCCGTCCCTCCTTAGAATTATAAGATCTCACTGCGCTGCAAATGTTAATTTAAAAAAAATAAAGTGTCAATTCCAAAAATACTAATGAGCATATATATATATAAATTAACTTATATA
>PHNY01222079.1:388-10870 GCA_003724115.2 Anethum foeniculum
TGTCTCCTCAACAGCAACATCTACACCCATCCACCAACGAATAACGTTCTCCTGGCCCCCTCTTTAGCTAATTTATCTGCATCCATTATGTATTTCCTAGGTGCTTGTGAGAGGAATATCTTCAAGTTATGCCAATGCCCTAATAAAATCTTTTGCTTCACTTCAGATATTGCATGAATCGAATCTGACCAAATTCCTATAGACTTATTCTGGTAGTCTGATGATGACAATGTTACCAAAACTTGCTCTATTGCTGAAGTTTCTGCCTCTATAGTACTCATAGCACTAACTGGACCTGAGAATATGTACCTCTTTACTCCATTCACAAAAATGATACCACCTATACCTGCTGCACTCCTCAACTGATTAGACTTTTTGAAAGAACCGTCTACAATGTATGCTATCTCAAATGTTTGCATCTGATTTTCCCAAAAGTTCTGTTTGAATTGATGAAAACTCACCAAAACACATTCCTTAGGAGCTAATGACCACACATGTTTAAAGTTGCTACAGATAAGATTTAAAGAACGTAGCCATTTAAATGATCGAGTTTTAATAAGTAAAGAAATGCATGCTTTACTTGCTGTCTTGCCAGAAAAAACTCTTTCATTTCTTAATGGCCAAATACTCCACATAATTGCAACTATTGTTACTTTCCAAGCAGAATTTAGAGTCCCCTTCCCTAGAATGCAAAATAAAGAGACCAAAGAAAAGTTACTGTTAAGATGTAGGCATGACATCACAATCATGACATCATAATCATGATGTCATCAGTAGGGTTTACTGTTAACAACTTGGTGACCAAGTTTTACTTTCTATAAGAGAAGTAGCAGCCTCCTCATTTGTAATACAACTGATATTAATATATACATTGCTGTTCTTCTTCTTCCATATATATCATTCCATACACACACAGCTGCTACACACACAACTGCTACACACCCCTATACACTACTACATACACTCATATACACTGTTAAGATGGTATCTGAGCAGGAGTGAAGAACCCAAATCAAAATCACAACCTGGGCATCTAGTTTTTTTTCAAGAAAACAGTGAACCCATTTGCTTTGTTGAAAAATCAGAAAATCAAAACACTACGAAACCAATATACAAAGCCATTACAGTACAGAGCACTACAAGATGACCTACCAGCAAGAATCTAGTAGGCAAAAACCTTCTGAAGCACCCTCACACGCCACCAGACGCGCTGCAGACCAGCGTCACGCGATGCACGCGCCGCGCTGGGAACTCTCTGTGTATTTTCCGGCGAAACTTGTGTTGAACTTCTTGCTCGTCTTCTCATTACGAACTGATTTGTGGTACCCTTTCTTGAATCTAAGAAATTTTAGTTTACCCTCCTTTTACTGTTTTAAAGGTCTACTATAACTGCTAGCTATTACTTTGTTATTGTTGCTACTTCATAATATTCATCCAAGCATATACATATTCGCTGGTTTACTTGAGGGAGAGGAAAAAAAAAATCTATTCCAGTGAGAAACAAACCCCTGCTATGTATATAAAAATATATATGTAGTAACTTGGGTCCTTTAGCCTTTCTGGTCAAGTCAAGGCTTAATTTTGATTCAAAATTTATCATTTGAATACTATTTTGAATATAATGGCGGAAGTTGTTGATACTACAAATGAGATTATTGCTATACGTAGTAGTAAATCTGGATTTTATAGTACTCCATATGTGAGTCCTAAGTTCGACGAAAAAAATTTTCTTGAGTGGTCAAAAGCTTGCACGATGGCGTTAAAATCTCATAAATTAATGAAATACATTAATGGGAAAGCCAAGAAACCTAAGGAGAGCGATGCAAGTTTTGATGATTGGGAGTCTGAAAATGACATGGTTTGTTCGTGGTTGTTTAACTCTATGGAGGTAGATATACGCAAGAGCTATATCTTTATTGATACAGCTGAAGAAGTGTGGAATTCTCTCGCCCGGACTTATTCTTTATCCGAAAATGTAGCCAAGCGATTCGAGGTTAACCGAAAGATATGGGCATTGGTTCAAGAAAATCGGACACTTGCTCAGTACTATTCAGATCTTACATCACTATGGAGTGAGTTGGGACATTACACTTTATTTGAGTGCAAACATGCTGAAGATCAGGAAAAATATCAAAAGATGATGACAGAAGAAAGGGTGATGAAGTTTCTTGATGGACTGTCAGATGAGTATGACTCTATCAAAAATTAACTTATCGGACAAGTTCCATTTCCTACAATGGAAGAAGCATATAGTCGTGTCCAGTTAAAGGAAAGTCGAAAGCAAAGTATGACTCCGGCTATCTTGTCTAATCGATCAGCACTCTTAACAGGAAATGTTCAGCAGCTTGAGCCAGAAAAACCGGAACAAGTTCCAATGGCTCTGATAGGTGAAAAACCTATTTCTCAGTGTGACTAGTGCAACAAGTTGTACCACACTCGTGAAAATTGCTTTATTTTGCACCCTCACCTCAGAATTCGGGGACGAGGATGACGCACCCGAGGTGGCTATCATGGTGTCTCATCTAACAGAGGCACGAGTAGAGGCACTGGAAGAGGCGTTCCTTTTAATGCTCATCATACAGAATGTGAATCTCCTACTACAGGGATGATTACTGCTTCAAAACTCAACACTTTTTGTTAGTTAATGTCTCAACTCAACACCACTCCACAAACACCCACAGCTAATTCTGCCCAAGCAGGTATATCTTGTCTTCTTATCTCCAATAAATGTCCTACATCATGGATCATTGACTCTGGAGCTTCAGCACATATGACTGCTAATTCTGGTTTTCTAGAATCATATCATTGTAAAACAGGCAATATTCGTGTTGCTAACGGAGTTCTTGCACCTGTTCAAGGACAGGGCCACTCTCTTTGTCACCCATCATTACCATTATCTGAAGTTTTGCACGTTCCTTCCTTATCTGCAAACTTTTTATTCGTTCCTCGTATTACTGAAAATCTTTATTATTTCAGTAACTTTTTTCCCTACTCACTGTGTATTTCAGGATCTGGCGACAGGCAATGTCCTTGGCAGTGGTAAAGTGGTAGATGGCCTCTATGTCATTGAAGGGACTTCTATTTCTCCTTTAACAAGTTACTAGGTGTCATCTAAATCTCGTCTTGTTTTAGAGTCTTTGTATCAATGGCATAGACGGTTAGGTCATCCATCTTTTGGTGTTTTAACACATCTCTTTCCTAATTTAGCTAAGCAATGTATCAAGGAAGAATTTTTTTGTGAACCATGTGAACTAGCCAAACATAAAACGTCATTTTATCCACCTAGAAATAAAAGAAGTTCTACTCTTTTTTCTACTATTCATACTGATGTTTGGGGTCCATTTAGACATCTTACACATGATGGTTATAGGTGGTTTGTTGTTTTCGTTGATTGTCATTCTCGACTTACTTGGGTATATCTCCTTAAACACAAAAGTGAGGTATTCGGATGTTTTAAATCTTTTCATCACATGATACAAACATAGTTCAATGCCTTTAATAAAGTTCTTCGGAGTGATAATGGTACTGAGTATGACGGTCCATTTACATCTTATTTGGATACATGTGGTATTATTCATCAAACTACATGTGTGAAAACTTCTCAACAAAATGGGGTGGCTGAGAGGAAAATTGGTCACTTACAACAGGTAGCACGGTCTCTTATGTTAACAATGCATGTCCTTAAATATCTTTGGGCTGCATTTCTTATTAACCGTCTTCCTTCGAGTGTTCTACAGTTTAGAACACCATTGTCCTTTGTCCATGCACCTTCCTCTCATCCATTGCCTCTTCGATTATTTGGGAGTGTATGTTTTATTCATAATCATTCTCCATCTCTGGAAAAACTTGATTCCCGTGCTCTCCGCTGTGTTTTCATTGGTTATTCACCAACTCAAAAGGGCTATAAATGTCATCATCCTCCTTCGCGTCGCATATTTGTCAGTCATGACGTTACCTTTTGGGAGTCTATCTCTTATTTCTCCTCCGGGTCCTCCTCTTTGCTTCAGGGGGAGATTAACCGACACAGTCTTGATAGTGAAGCTACAGAGGAGTCACTTCCGTTCATCAGTGTGCCTAGTCCAAATATTATCCCAAACACTAGTTCAAACACATCATCACCCCATCCACGTGTGTGTAGTGAGTCGGATGATCTAAAAAGATTTGACCGACCAGATTTGATAACATTATCTCGGCGGAAAAATGATGAGGCCACCACTTTACCACATCAAGAGACCTCTGACCTCGAGGTAGATCCTACAGCTCCTATAATTGAGCCTGATAATGGTAACACTCTTGATCCTACTCTGAATCTTCCTATTGCTATTAGAAAGGGTGTACGCTCTTGTACTAACCGTCCTATCTCAAATTTTGTTTCCTATAATGCATTATCTCCTTTATCACTTGCTTTTGTAACATCCTTGTCTAGTATTTCCGTTCCACGTACTTGGCAGGATGCTTTATGTGACCCTGAATGGAAGGTTTCCATGATAGAGGAAATGAATGCATTAAAATATAATGACACTTGGGAGTTAAATACTCTCTCACCTGGAAGAAAGGTAGTAGGATGCAGATGGGTGTTCATGGTAAAGCAGAAACCTAATGGGTTGATTGAAAGATACAAGGCAAGACTTGTGGTAAAAGGATATACTCAAACTTAAGGGATTGATTATCAGGAAACTTTTGCCCCAGCAGCAAAGATGGCTTCTATCCGAGTATTGATATCATGTGCAGTAAATCTTGTATGGGAACTCCAACAGTTGGACGTAAAAAATGCATTCTTGCGTGGAGACCTGAAAGAAGAGGTTTACATGGACATTCCACCTGGTATTTCTACAGCGGAAACCATTGGAAAAGTATGTAGACTAAAAAGGACTATCTATGGATTGAAACAGTCTCCAAGGGTTTGGTTTGGAAAATTTCAAAGAGTTGTAGTCAAATTTGGCTACAAACAGTGCAACTCAGATCACACAATGTTCGTGAAAAGAAAGGGTGAAAGGATCACAATGTTGATTGTTTATGTCGATGACATTGTGATCACTGGCAATGATACATGTGAGATTGCAGATGTTAAACGGAGACTTGCCTCCGAATTCGAGATGAAGGACTTGGGAAAACTACGGTATTTCCTTGGCATTGAAGTCTCTAGAAGTCTGGGTGGTATATTTCTTTCACAACGGAAGTATACACTTGACCTGTTAAACGAGACAGGTATGCTGGGATGTAGACCTGCGGATTCTCCTATAGAAGCAAATCATAAGCTTTGTGGAGATACCGGTGACATTGTTGACAGAAGTCAATATCAAAGATTAGTTGGAAGGCTAATCTATCTCTCACACACAAGGCCAGATATAGAATATGCAGTGGGAATTGTAAGCAGATACATGCATGATCCTCGTCAGCCTTATTTGGACGTAGTTTATATGATATTAAGGTATCTTAAAGCTGCTCCCGGAAAAGGAGTGATGTTTACTAATAATAAACATCTCGGGGTTGAGAGCTATACAGATGCAGACTGGGCTGGATGTCAAGATGGTAGACGTTCCACATCAGGATATTGTACATTTGTTGGAGGCAATGTAGTTACTTGGCGAAGTAAGAAGCAACCAGTGGTTGCCTTATCTAGTGTTGAAGCAGAGTACAGAGCTATGGCTCGAGGTGTACGTGAATTGCTATGTATAAGACTACTCCTAACAGAATTGGGACTTGTATCAGCCACTCCAATGACGCTGCATTGTGATAAAAAACAGCTATTGCAATTGCACATAATCCAGTTCAACACTATCGAACAAAACATATCGAGATTGATCATCACTTTATAAAAGAAAAGATCAATAATGATATCATCAATATTCAGTTTGTAAGATCGGAAGATCAAGTAGCTGACATGTTAACTAAGTGATTAGGAAGAAAAATGCTACATCCACTTATTGGCAAGTTGGGCATGAATGATATATATGCATCTACTTGAAGGGGAGTGTTAAGATGTAGGCATGACATCACAATCATGATGTCATCAGTAGGGTTTACTGTTAACAACTTGGTGACCAAGTTTTACTTTCTATAAGAGAGGCAGCAGCCTCCTCATTTGTAATACAAGTGATATTAATATATACATTGTTGTTCTTCTTCTTCCATATATACCATTCCATACACACACAGCTGCTACACACACAACTGCTACATACCCCTATACACTACTACATACACTCATATACACTCTTAAGAGTTACCTTGTAACTTAAGTTTCACATCAATTTCCCACCACTGTTTTACTATGTCCCAACACCATGATGCCAATTCACACTCTAAGAACAAATGCCTGATGGTTTCCTCTCTCCCGTTGCTCCAATTACAAAATGCTGAGTGAAAATTTGGGCTGAGCCTATGAAAAAGGAGAGCATTTAACGGTAAAATTTCATGATGGATTTTCCAGATAAATAACTGGAACTTAGTAGATACTGGTAACGACCAAATCTCCTACCACCCTTCTTGCATCACTGCACTTTCACTAGTTAGAAGGCTGTAACAATCATTTACAGAGAATTTTTGGTTGGTGAGACGCCAATTTAACTTGTCTTGTCCTTGTTTTAATACCACAGTGCTTATTATGGTATCTAGTTGTTGAACCATTTCCTCCTCCCAAGCCCTAAGTTTCCTGCACCAACCTTGAGAGATATGATCTGAGTTCGAATGCCACCAACTTATGTACTGACTAATACTCAAAAATTTGTGCAAGGTGAGCTGATATTATCTTGGAAAAACAATTGAAAGTGGGTAATCTTCATGCCATAGATCCTCCCAAAAAAATGCACTATCTCCATTATATATTTTCCAATTTGCCTTAGTCCAGAATTCTGAGATTCTTGGTTGATTATTAATCTGTTGAATGTCCTTGACAGAAGGAGAAGAAGCATTCGTACAAGACAGTGTGGCAAAATTCAACGACTGAGTGTTACCATATTTAGCACAGAGGAAGGAGTACCAGTAGCTATTTCTATTCTCAAGGCCTCTCCACCACCATTTAAATAAAAGGACTGTGTTCCTAGTCAAAATCTTTGACACTCCAAGCCCTCCATGATTCCTAGATTTACACAACTCTGACCACCTTAATAAATGGATCTTGTTTGTTGTAGTCCCCTGTACAGTATTAAAAACCCAAAGAAATCTCCTCTTGATAGCATCTATCTTTAACTATATAGTTCTTGGCAACCTATATAAACTTAGCGAGTAAATAGGAAGGCTGTCAAGTGTAGCCTTAAGGAGGCCTAGTCTTCCAGCTTGTGATATTGCACTACTACGCCAATTTGACAAATTTTTTTTTGAAACATTGCTATCAAAGGATCCCAAAACTTGATACGTTTAGGGGAAGAACTAATATTAGCTCCCAAATAAAAAATATCATCACTGCCAACTTGACATTCTAAAATGTCAGCCCAATTCTGTAACGTTTCTCCTTGTTCATGAAAACCATAGAGCATGCTCTTATTGAAATTTACCTTGAGCCCAGTGAGAATCTGAAAGATTTGCATAATACACTTCAATCCTATGACCGAATTGACATCATTATTTGGAAAAATAATGATATCATCCGTGTACTGTAAATGAGAAATGGTGAAACCTGAACGATTAATACTCAATGCCTTAAACATCCTAGTTGCTCACATTTTAATAGAAGAGCATGAAGAACTTCTGCAACTAGGTTGAACAATAGCCGTGGCAGGGGATCACCTTGACGGAGACCCCTAGGTGGAGAGAATTCTTGGGTAGGTACTCCATTCACCAATACTGAAACCTTGGCAGTATAAAGAATAGTACTTATCTAATCTATCCACTTTGCATCAAACTTTAACTTATCTAGTAAGTGCAGTAAGAAATCCCAATCAATAGTGTCAAACACTTTTTCAAAATCAACTTTGAAGATCAAACCTTTACTTTGCCCACCTTTGAGACCATATACTACCTCACTAGCAACCAAAATGCTATCAGCTGACTGACGTCCCTTCATAAAACCAAATTGAGCTGATGATATCAACTTGGGCAAGATGCTGTTTAGACGTAAGGCCATTATTTTTGTTATTAACTTCATGCAAGAGTTAATAAGACTAATAGGTCTATAATCTGTCACCTTAGAAGGACTATCACCCTTAGGAACAAGGGCTAAAAAAGAAGAATTTAACCCCGGAGAAACAGTGCAACTGCCAAAGAAATTTTGGATTCTCCTCAAAACATCTGGTTTAATCAATTCCCACATTTTTTGTAAAAACCCAAACTGAAACCATCAGGGCCAGGTGCTTTGTTTGCCGGGCTTAACCTCAACGCCTCCCCAACCTCTATAATAGTAACTGGCCTGACTAACCACCGAGAGTCAATATCATTCAATTTTTCCACAAGAAGATCTCCTAGCAGAAATACAGGTGAATCAAATTGCTTTTGAGAAAATAGCTTGAAATGCTCAAAGAAAGCAGCACTAATTAGATGAAGTTGAACAATACAATCATGATTCGAATTTATCCTCAATATTTGAGATTTAATCCACCTATATTTAGGCCATGTATGGAAAAATGAGAATTTCTATCTCCTTCAATATTCCATCTTGCTCTCGATTTCTGATAAAGCATATGGGCCATAGCATTGTACCTAGCCTCCAACTCTTGATTAATTCTGAATTTATCCGTATCTGAGAGCCCCTCCTCATCTGCTAGAAATTGTTGTTTCTCTAAAACTGCAATTTTATCATTTATGTTCCCATTCACATTTTTGTTCCAGTCTTTGACCTGTTTCTTTAATTTTCTTAATTTTCCCAAGAAGTCAAGCTCAACACTCTCCCCCAAAGCTTTAGAGATAGTATTGATCAAATTTGCATCTTCCAACCAACAATCAAAAAACTTGAAAGGTTTTGGACCCCAGTTCCTTGAGCAGCTTTTTAATAGAACAGCTCTATGATAAGAGTTTTTTCTATCAAGTGTTTTAATCTCGCAATTACCTTGAGAGGCCCAATGCCAATTAATCAAAGCCCACGACTAAGCTTATTGCCTCTACCACACCAAGTAAAAGGAGAATTGCACACTTTAACATCTGACAATTCATTTTCTAAGATGAACTCATTGAAAGCCTAAGAATCTGCAGATCTATAGATACAATTTCTTCTCTCTTTATTTCTAACACAATTAAAATCTCCAATGACAGAAACACAGCTGTCTTGACGAGAATATATCAATTCTGTCAAGATACTCCAAAGTTGAAGTTTCTTCGAAGGTTGATGAGGAATATAGATGTTGATTATAGTGATGTTAATTCCTGACACATAAAGTTTGCCCGAAATACACAACCAAAACCTACTACTCTCAACACTATCCACCTTAATAACAGACAGATCCCAAAAAGAAAACAATCCTCCCGATATACCTATCGCTGGGACTTCCGCTATGCTTGACAAATCATAAATTCCTAAAGAGAGCTTTTATGAATCATTAAAAGTTGAACACATAGACTCCTGCAAACACACTATACTAGGTCTATTTTGAAGCACAAATCTCTTTACATTATTTCTATTAATAGCTGAAGCTAAACCACGGACATTCCAACTGAGGATAGAAATTAAATCCATAAAGAATAAAGATGAAGAATGAGAAACTAATCTTACAAACGTTTGGCAATATTTACCAAAGCTTCCGCATCTGAACCATTAGAGATCAAACCCATTAATTTACCCGTTTCCAGCACCGCTTCAACCTCAACCTTATTCTTTTTACTCCTCTTGGAATTATTCACCTCTTTCTTTTTACCTGTCAATGCACGCCAAGGTATCCCAGGTACTTGAAAAGCTTTTACTGGCATATTTGAGTTCAATTTTCGAGGCCTGCCCCTTTTTTAATACTTTGAGCTTTGCCATTCCTGAAATCACCTTAGGAAAGTTGGAATTCGAGGTTTGATTATCAATAGAAGAGAAAGATATGATAGTTTCCTTAGTGACACCATCATTCTGAGAAGTTACCGTGCTCGTATCAATGTCCCAAGGCTTCCAGATAGTAGTATCTAGCCTTGTTTGATCGCTACCATCTTGATTAGAATCACATACTGTGGGAGAAACTGATACAAGATTACAAATATCTTTCTTGCTATTAGCGTCATGAATTTCTTCTTCTATCAGAGCATTATTCTCATGCAATGAAGTCTCCACTTCATTATTACCAACCTCCTGCCCATTATTATCTGAAATCATAACTCCCTCTACTTCAATATCGGTTCCGCCTTCATTGTTACCCACCAAAAGATCTTCACAATCACTAGCTTCTGAATCACTAGTATCATGGTTAGAAGCAAAAGGATTGTGTTGAGGGACCTGACTAGAGTTATTACTAATCACTACAGAAAATTCCATATGACAGTGATCCAAGCTAGTTTCCACTCCTGATATAGTAAAGGTATGTTCCGCCTTTAATATATATATATATATATATATATATATATATATATATATAT
>PHNY01222123.1:8167-30569 GCA_003724115.2 Anethum foeniculum
TGGAGATAGTAGAGTAAAAAGTAGTGTGAAAAGGAAAAAAAAGTGAGAAAGTGGTGGGACCCATTAACTATTTTGGGTAAGTTTTGAAATGTAAAGAATTGGATGGAACATCCCAAAAAGGAAACTGTAAAGAAATGGTTGGGACAGAGGGAGTACTTCTTAATTAAGTAGTTGGTGACATAAGCTTGCTTATGTAATCAAAGGGACAAGTGTTGGCTTAATGGTGGAAGTATTCTTGCTTGTCCAAATGTTGCATCCATGACCTCTTTGATTTCCTTAATGGGTTACATTGCGCTTGATTGTTTAAACGTTTCTCTGCTCGGTTATCGTTTAATCTTGCTGATCGTTTGGAGGAATATCTCAAGGGATTTATGGTTAGGGGTTCAATAGAAGCCTTTTTGGTATCTTACATTCCTTCATCAATCCTCCTTCAATAATCCTTCAACCTTAACATTGTATTCTTAAATCCTTCAGTGTCTGGTGGAATCTCGGAGAAAATAAATTTGCTCATATTCGAATTCTGACGGCTTTTACATACACTTATTATCATCACTGAACACTAATACAAACTCAGAATTTCAATAAAAGAACTTCTATATATGGTTGTCTGATAATATTCCACAATCAGCAAAATTACAATTCATTAGGGTTTCAAATAATTACAAAATTTGGGGTTATTACACATTTTATTAAGCATATTTTAAATTCATGTATTTTAGATAATAATCTTTTTGTTTCGTTTTCAAAGATATTACAGTACAGAAGTTTTATTACGGAAAGATTTTATTGTTTAAATTTTCAGGATAATTTTCTTATAATTATTTTAATTTAGCTTATGATGCATGTAATGATTAAGCATACATATATTTTTGTGAATGAAACAGACCCTTACGATCCTTGTACATTTGGAAAGATATAATGAACGTTTATCTTTTTTGGAAAAATAAAGGAAAACTGAAACAAGAATTTTAAATTAGTTTATGATCATGGTATATTTAGTACGGGTCCTCTGTTCCTTCCATCCTATCTTTCTAATCTATAAATCTATACTATTATATTAAAGACGGAACATTAACAGTTTTGTTGATAATCGTTGTTGTTGTCTGGTCAACCTATCCAGAATCGTTAGATATTTCAGATCAAATTGATGAGAATTGTTAGATATAATCCTAAAATTATTGTATAAGGGGGTGTAAGGTTCGAATCTCATCAGCAACATACTGAAATTATCATGTTTAACTATTAGAATAGGTGTAAGGTTCGAATCCCACCGTCAACATATTAAAATTATTATTTACAACTGTTAGAGAAGTATATGGTTCGAATCCCACCTTCAATATATTAAATTATTATTTACAATATATAATGATAAAAATAACCGTGCATCGCACGGATTATATACTAGTATTATATTAAAATATTACTACTAAATCTAATAACTTACTCTTGATTCATTATATAAAGTTGTCGTTTGACTTTTTCACAAATTTCAATGTGCTTTGAATATAAAATTAAAATAATTAATAATTTTAACTTATTTTTAAATTACAATATATATGTTAAATTTAACTTCAAAAATGAAAATATGAAATGTATAAAATTTAGCTATAAATGTAAACCAATAGAAACACGTGAAAAATTAAAGTCAAACATCATGTGTAATGAATTTAAGCTAGCATTTACCTATTTATTCATTTCTTAACATTCATGCCTAATCTAACGACGGAAGGAACGACCTAATCTTACATACTTTTCTCATATTTCAAGAAAAATATCCTGAGATTAATCTCAGAATCTTTATTCCCTTTTAATATTATTTAATTATAAAAATTACTGAAAGTTATGGATTCGTGATTCGATTCGTAGCACGGGTAAAACGATAGTGATAATTATACACGTATAACTAAATTAATAAAAAATATTATTTAATTGTTTCAAAAAAAATATTATTTAATTGATTTGATTAATGTTCAATTAATTATTCCAACTAAATTTTAATTATCTGATAAATTCCTGAACAGTGTTTGCACCTATTAACTCCAATTTTCACTTTTTACAATACCATGTCCAATTCATAATCCGATTATAAAACTTTTAAGTTAATTTTGGTAAATGTTCAGTAATTGTGAGTGATTAGTTAATTTGTATCTGGATAATTATGTATGCGGTATTCATGGTTCGAGTCGGTCAGATTGAAAGCGCAACCTTGCCCAACTAAACTAATTTAAAAATATTCAAGCCAACCTATAAAATAAACTCATACACAACCCATAAAATAAACTTGCCCATCGGTTTGGATTGAATTGGGTCAGCTTGGATGAGTTTAATAAATTTATTAAAAAAGTTAAAAATTATAATAAGTATAAAACCAAAAGACTTATAATTTTCGATTTTAATTCTAATATTTAATTTTGACTAACAATATAATTTTAGTAATATAAATTATAACGTACGTAATATGCGTACGCATAAAATGTAATTATACATCTACAAATAAAAGTATAACATATTGTATAGTGTACAATTGAATATAATATATAGATATATACTTAAATTATCAAACAAAACTTGACATATACATTGGGTTAATTGGTCGAGAAAACATTGAACCGGTAATCATATTTTTTAATTCAATTTATTTATTTTTAGTCCAATCAAGTATCTCTTTTTGAATCGATTTAATCGACCTAAAAGAGGATCAGGTTGGTTCTGTCGGTCGGGGATGTGATCGAGTGCATAATTATACATAGAATTATGAAAACTTAACAATTTAAGTCATATAAATGCTATAAACTAACATTTTGTTTACTTAAAATTTAAAATAAAAAATGGAAAAGAGAGGAAAATGTGCTTTATCTAATGAGATTTTTTAAATGAACATAAAATTCATTGTACCACAATGATTATGACAAAAAATTCCCTAAAATAGATTAATAGTTCGATTTTCACAACTAGGGGTGAGCATTCGGTCGGTTCGGTCCAAAATCGAACCGAACCGAAAAAACCGAAAACCGAATTTCATAAAATTCATGAACCGAATCAAACCGAATCATTTTTCGAAACCGAACCGAATTGACTGAAAACATATCGGTTATTTCGGTTCGGTTCACTAATAAACCGATTTTTAAAGTTTAAAAATGTCATTGTTCTTCATTCACTTTTGTCTGCAATTCCTAGTAGTCAAAGGCCCAAACTATACAAATTTGTTGTAGAATATATACCAGATGGGCACAAACCTGTCATAAAATGATATCACATCTACCAATATTGAAGTCAATACCAAGAAAATTGAACTCCTAGATATACCATGTATATACTTACACGGCGATGTATATATAAACACACCCATAGTAATTTTAGAAAGATATTGAAAGATTTTTGGAAAGAATAGAAATTAATAATAAAAGATTAAATAAAAAGAAAACCGGTGACCGGAGTACACTTAGTAATGTTCAAATTAGAAAATGAGATGACAATACTGTAAGTATAAAAATATTATAATAGCTAAGATTATTAAGATGGACAGATGACTAGGTTTGAAAGAATATTATATCATATTATAAAAATATATATACTAATTAAATTTTGGTTCGGTTATTAAATAACCGAAATTTTTCAAAACAAAACCGGACCGAACCGAAATATTTTTCGGTTCAATCCGAAAAAACCGAATTGACCAAATTATCTAAAATCTTGGACCAAACCGAACCGAAATTACCCAATTCGGTTCGGTTTTTCAGTTTCGGTTCGGTCTTACTCACCCCTATTCACAACTAACACAAATTCATTTTGCGTTAATAACAAAAAGATGACATTTTTGTAATTTTTAAATAGACAGGGGGGAAAATGTAACTTCACAACCATTTTATTGATATTTTTACTCTCGGTTGACTTTTAATATATAACAATATATGTAAATAATATAAACCAACATTTTATTACTCAAAAATTTAAATAAAGAAATAGATTAGAGGAGAACATATAATTTATCTAATAATATTTCAAAAATAAGCTCAGAAATAAATAAAGCACAATGATTAGGATACAAAATTTTTAGTAGAAGGTTAGGAGTTCAATTTCTCATGTTACTAAAATAACAAAATTTGTTTTTTTAAAATAATTATTTGAGGGATGATATTTTTTGTTAATATTTAACCTGTAGGATCAATACTGTCAATACAGATCCAATGGCGTGGAACATAATACATAACTGCAGTTTCGTGATTAACCAAGACGTCTTATGAAATCTTATATAACAGAAAAGTTGTCCGATTCTGATCCTTATCACATAATGATTAATAGATATTTATTATTCTTCCCATATTATTCAATCCTAAATTGTATATGGATCATGATTATAGAGTTGGGTTTTTTTTATGCGTCTAATTGTGAAGAATTAGTTTCTAGGGATTATACAATATCCTCAGTATATGGAACGTTTGAACAAGGATTTTTAACCGTAGACATGTAGGTATCCGGTAGATGTAGGAAATAACATTCTTTTTTATTCAATCCTATTTTCACAATATCAGCATCAATTTTGACAAACGGTTACATACTTGTTGCACTTTCTGGGTTGGTAAAAGAAATGACAGTTATGGTTTATCGAGTGAAATTACGGTCCTGATTCGCAAATTTGGAAAGGCATCAATCCTTCAGATTTGTTTTTCAAGGACGATCATCGACAATCGACCCGGTTAATTTGCTCAATTTCAATCATGGAGAATTTACATTGCTTTGTTGGTTAAAAGAAATTTGGTAAGTCCCATGTGAATAATACCAAGAATAAGATTTGTTTCCGTCGAATTTTTATTAATTTAAAATTGTTATTGAATTTTTTATTTGTTTGTATCCGATATCTCATTACTTTACATTTCTTACGTCTTGTATGTATGCACACAGGTCTTATATTTTCTAAATACATCTTACCATCCCCGACCCTGGGATAAACGAGATATATTGTGTATGTTTAGTTGGTTGCTACTGTTAATATAGTGACTTCACATTTATTTTATTGGCAATTTTTGTTCCTAGTCCTCTTTTTTTTTTTTTAACAGAAAATAACGGTTTCATTACTGAATTGTATCCAAAATACAATAATCATTGATAGAGCATATCTTCCATCATAAAACTTATCATCTAACCGAAAGTCATGCAAAGATGTATCCGGAAGTTTAGATATTAAAACAAGATAACCCACAAAAAAGGCCTCGTTAAAACTCGATAGAGTAAAACCGTATGGGAAAAAAACTTCAGGGAGAAAAAAGAGTGCCCTTTAGAAAGTACATACTGTACAAAACTAATAAAAGTAGTGTTTTCCGATAGTTGTAAGAAATCCCACGTGTCATCAAAATTTGTTGTTAAATTGTGTTGTACTTCGAGGTTCCTAGCTAGATAATTGTGCTTTAAAGTCTGAAAAGAGGACACGTATTAAAACTCTTTCAATCATCCTGAAAATAAAAACAAAAGAAACAAAAAGAACATATTAAAAAAATAAAGAAAATTATATCTGATAATAATTTATTATAAGAAAACGAATGTACATATAATAATTCGTTAAAAGAAAAATAAAATAAGATCTAACTAAAGAAAATCTTTATTCTAAAAGAATTAAAATAATATATAAGATAATCTAATCAAAAACACAAATAAGTCAACAAAATGACACATGATTGCCTCTAAAAGACCAAAATATATTCTATCAAAAGGCCTTTCATAAATGGTAACATATATAATATTGTCATTATTGAATATTTTCGTTATTATAATAGTTTCCTTGTTATGATATTTTTCTTTATTATTTGTTTAGTTGTTGACTATATAAAGGTCCATTATCTTGTAATTAATAACAAGTTGTATTATAATAAAACCCTAATTTTCTCTCATCTCCTCTCTATAATTTTTCATGGTATCAAGAGTTAGGTTTTTCCGATCCGGGATAGGTTGACGGATTGTCGATCGTGATTGCTTCCGCATGTTGGGTTTAAAACATGTGTTTCTTTTATTGGTTCTTCTCGTCTTCTTCTCTAAATCTGTTGTTTTTATGTTCTTGGATGATTTTGAGTTCTAATCGTGACTGATGTTTTATTTTTTTTCTCTTTTTTTCTCCTTAGAACTAGTTGGATTTTCCGGGGTGAAAAGAAAATTGATTTTGTTTGACTTGTTTCTGATGGTTTTGTCTTATTTTGGTTGAGACTCAACACTCCGTTTCTCTCTCTTTGATGGTATTGGATCGTTAATAAAAATTTTATTCTTTTTTTCTTTCCATTCTCTTATCTTTCTTATCTCTATCTCGTGATCTACGATGGGAGTAGCCCTAGGCACATCTGAATACTTTCTTCGCTTTTTTTCTTTATTTGGTGCCTAGAGTATAATTGGCCCTTCGTGTGATTGGTTGTTTTATTTTATTTGGTGCTCTAGGCACATTGGCTCTTCGAGGGATTGGTTTAGTTTATTTGGTGCTCTAGGCACAATTGGCCCTTTGTGGGATTGGTTTAGTTTATTGGGTTCTCTAGACACATTGGCCCTTCGTGGGATTGGTTTAGTTTATTTGGTCCTCTAGGCAAACTGACCCTTCATGGGATTGGTGTAGTTTATTTGGTGCTCTAGGCACATTAGCCCTTCGTGTGATTGGTTTATGATTTAGTTTATTTGGTGCTCTAGCCACAATTGGCCCCTCGGGGGATTGGTTAGTTTGGATATAATTATGGATTTAGATTCAGTTTTGGTATACGTGTTGTTTTCCATAGTTGATGGTTGCAATTTGTATAAGATTTGGTCACATGATTGTTGGTTGTTGATTTATTTGGATTTTAAAATTGTTTTGGTTTGTCAGTGGATGACATGGATGATTCTTCTTATTTGGTTGTTTGGATTTGTGACTCCATTCTTGGATACTCCTGTTTTCTGTGTTGCAGTTTTGGATTCGTTTGGTTAGGTGGCTCCAGCTTTTGATTCGTTTGATTACGTGGCTCCGTTTCTTGTTGGCAAACTCCCGATTCACCATCGTGAGTCTGAGGGGGAATGTTAACATATATAATAGAGCAGTGCTACATACCCCAAAAATGTTCCCAAAACTATTCTCATTAACATGTGGCGTGTTGTTATTCGTGGGACTCACATGTATACACGATAGGTCCATATTATTTATGAGAAATAACCAATCATATATTACAACTCAGCATTCGAGAACAGTTTTGGGAACGAATTTTGGGACTCTAGCATTTCTCTATATAATATTGTTATTATTGAATATTTTCGTTATTATAATAATTTTCTTGTTTGGATATTTTCCTTTATTATTATTCAGTTGTTGACTATATAAAGATTCATTTTCTTGTAATTGATAATAAGTTATATTATAATAACACTATACTTTTCTCTTTTCTTCTTTACAAAATAGACTGCAATTAAGACAAATTGAATCTGTCCGAGCCCCTCGACCCGAGTCTCTCTTTTTTAATAATTATAGAAGGAGATGTATTTATGTAAATGATAACTGAATTTTACGCAACTTAAACTAAGGTTATATTTGCTTCTGATTTTGGTGAATATAACTTGTTATGCAACTATTGTAAACTATCATGTAATAAAATAAAATAAATTCTCATTACCTAATTTTAATGGTAATCTAGTAGCAAAGATTGCAGACTGTGTATTTACAAATTATTAAAAATTATTTTTAAAAATTCAGTATTTTTAAAAAATTTCCACAAGAAACTTAATTATGCAAAAATGAAAGGTATCTTGGCAATAACTGATTATGCATTTTTATTTTTATTTTTTGATAATTTTGGAACAGACAAATTTCTAACTTTCTTTAACTAATTTTATGAGGACAGAAAATCTTTTTTTTTTTTTTATCATTTCTGGAATTAGAGTTTATATCAGGCTCTCTAATTATACTACCAAGTGAAGATTCATTTACATTTTATGGTTTATACTAAAAATCGAATTTTTATAATAAAACGATGGGAGTTTAAAGTGCATAATGTGAAGCTACTTTAGCAAAAGTCGATTTTTTGGGACCGTTTTGAGTCATGCTCATTGTTCAAGGCCTAGTTTTATTAATTATCGAGAACATTATCCATGTTAATTGAGTTTTTAAGGACAATTATTTTACCTTTCAAATCAGTCGGCATTTTGACTAGAATGTGAAGAATGATAGTGTGTGCATGGTAGTTTCTTCAGTTTAGATCGTGAAACAAATTATCATACTACTTGTCACAACGAGTGAAGGTTGTAAAATCGCTAACAGTGTCCTTTCTGAAGCTTAATACCGAGACTTCTCTCTAAATGGGCAATTTCAATGAAAGAGATCGGAATAAATCTGGATATAACAATCTCACTAAGATCTGATCTCTTGGAATTATAACTTCCACAACAAATTACTACATCTCATTCATATTCCTTATCTAATGGGGTTTGGTGTCTGCTTTAATAATCGTCAGCTCTGCACCAGCCCCCTAGTAATCTTCAACAGAAATCAGGAAATCACAGAACATCAAGTTAGAAAAACTCTAGTAAAATCTCCGCCCATAACCCAGAATATATACTATAAACATAAATTACGTGTTCACTTTTTGCTCCTCTTCTGGGAAGACATGGCAAGAGTATCATAAATCTTCCGTTTGTTATTGTTGTTTTGTTGGTTGTTGCCACCCATGCTTGCTGAGCTTCTACCTTGAAACTGCAGAGCACCCTTCACGAAAAACTTTAATTTCCACAATGTAGATTCACTCTGCATAAAATTAAACCATCAGAGACACAGCTATCTACGATTAAATAGTTTTCCAATATCATATATTAAATCAGACAAACAGTACCAGGGAATCAATGTCAAGGTCCACCTCCTGACTTGTTGCATGAAAGCTTGGGTAATCTTGGGAAACAATTAGAAGTGCCTTGTCAAGATCTTCAGGAGACAAACTTGTGAGAGCTGCACTAAGTTTTTTTTTCTCTTCAGTTGACATCCTCCTATACAAGTTATTTTCATTCAGTTTGGTTGTAGCAATTACGCCAAATCGAGTACTAATATTACAAAATTTTCCAATTGGATAAACTACATTCTTACATTCTTCTTCATAATCCCCAAATCTTCCTACTAAGAATTTAACTTGTGTTCCGCGATGGGAAGACCAAGAAACATGTAATTAAATTCAACTATAGGGCTTACTTAGCAATAAAGAACGCTATACAATGCAAAAATTAAAGTGAGTAGAATGCCTCCAATAACCCTACTTTATTAAGTCACTGCTGCACAAACATTGTAAAGTTCATGATAAATGACAGTAGGAAGGGATTAAGCAGGGCCCTTCATTTTTATTTATTTTTGCTAAATTAGCAGGGCCCTTTATTACCCGGACTCGTGGACTCTCTTATTCTGTCCACACACAAAAACAATAACATGGGCGTGGGTACAAGAACTGACTCGTGACAACTTGTTTGAAGTGTGAACAAAGCCCATGGGGGACTTCATTTAATGACATTTACTGATTTTATTCTATGATTCATTCATACATGTATTATTGAGTGCATACGCTTTCTTGGTATAAGAAACTACTAAAAATGTAAACACATTTAGATGATATTAACATTGTCTTTTTGCTAAATAGGATTGCATAAACTTTAGCTTGCGTTAATTTAGCATGTCGAGTCCCTGCATCCCTGTCCAATTACAAATCAATATCCAAGAATCCTAATAACTAAAATTTTTGGGATTAAACGCTTGGATCCATCCCAGTTTCCCGTTCCCGCACCCAAGTCCCGAATAAACACAGCATGTTGAGGGTCATGTTGTGAAGGTCAGCCTAGACCCTCGCCTAGAAGCACATACCATCTTGAAGTTTGCATTGCTCACCCTCCTCAGTTTGAGAAGAGCAAGGCGAGGAAAGAAAGGAGTGAGGCCCTGCCTTGAAATTTGAATTCCTCTTCTCTGTTAAAGTATTACACTGTCCTCTTCAAATCTATGTTATAACAACTAACAAATGTGAAGGTATTAAGGAGATATCAAATTGCTGGACTTGGCAAAAGAAAATCACTTAATTATTTCTAGGATGTGGGCATTTTAGTAAAATAAATCATCAACGTTGCTTTAATTATTTCTTTTTCCTTGTTACCCAAAAAGTATTGTCAGTATTTCACTTCATAATTTAATCTCTAATCGACTTATAATTATAAAATATAACTGTTTGTGTGTGCGTACATGCTGATATGCAGATTTTTTTTCTGAATTCATGCTTCTCAATTCAGTATGGCACATAGCTCAGCTTTGTATTTTAGCAACTATACATCCGGCTCCCCTCAGCATGGGAGGCAATGAAATTTAGTTATGGGGTGTAGAGCAGTTATGGTGTTAAAAACGATGTCAGAATTACATAGAAATTGCGAGGTAGGTACGATGATTTCCTGAAGTACCCCAAATACATCCAGTAAACGTCTCATCTACATAACATATAATCCTGCTTATGTATATATATGAATTACTACAAAACATATTTAATATATCTGTATATGTTTAAAACATCCTTGGATTATGTTTAATTCGCATATAAAGTGTAGGGTTGATTCAACAGAGATATAGAGTAAACTATTTAAGTTCGGAGTAGAATTGGTATTTTCTCAGATAATGAGGCACAACAGATTTGCAGTGCCAAGTTGGTTGCAGGACGAACTTGTCAAAAGGGTTTTTCTAGACCACATCCGCCCTCGAAATTCCAGGAGAAGCGGAGGGAATAGCAGATAAATATTACCGGCTGACTCACAATTGATTACTATTGTTTACAGAGTATTAGTTAATATACACACAGATATATTCAATAATTAACACCACTCTTTTAGACTAATGTAAGAAACTGAATTTAGAAAATGAAAGAACCAACCTGCATTTTTGAAGGACCCTATTTCTTAGTTCTTCCAAATTCCTATCAACCTCTTCAATCTGGATAAACCACATAATATATAATATTATATAACATACTTATCTAGAAGAATGATAAACATATCTAAAAGATTGTAAAAATTAGCATGTCCATAAAGATATATATTTTGTTCTGAAAATTACCTCAATGCTTAAATCCTTCACTATCTTTGCATGAGTCGCGTTCTGAGCTAGTTGGATATCCATCTGAGCATCTGCTTCTTCCTCTTTTTGAATTTTCTCCTGTAGTAACGATGTTAAAAACCATTTTGAAAGCACAAGTCGGGGGGAAATTAAGAAAACATACAACTCTAACAACCATGTAACATCAAAGAGAAATAAAACATTAATTACTAGTTATAGACGTCGCAATACTCCAGAGGGACAGATCCAGAAACATAATAGTCTGGGAGCAAGAAGTGTACCTCTTCATCAACTTTTGGCAAAAGTTGCAGCCATTTCTCATCAACTTTACCCAGCAAAGTTTTTGCCATAACGTGAACATCATCCCTTTCATCATTGTAATTCATCGCATTCTTAAAAATTAATCTCACATCTGCATATATCTCTCTGACACTTTTATATCCATTGCCATCCTTGGACTCCATTTTGTTTTTAATTGTACTGAAGTCCATCGGCTTTTTGATCACCTAACATACAGCATCTAAAACACATTATCTGAAGAACTAACGTTGAAAGAAAATGAAAAAATATAGCCAGATGTCTACTTTCTATTAATACTTATACTGGCATTAAGATGCCCTTCATATAGCGAACAAGCATAAGAATAAAAAGCTGTACCTCATAATAGTCGTGCAAACCAAGACCTACGACATCCACTGGTTGCATGAAAGGACCAGCCCACTTGTGTTGAGTAATCTGACAAGTAAAATTTGGCATGTGACGCATGTCAGATGACTTTCTTCGTTTTTTGCTATATATTAAATACACTAGTGATCTGCTTTGACATAAATAAAAATAAAATAAGAGAAGTTGCAAAGAAATATTGGGTCAAAGATATATGTCCATGAATTATCATCTTATACTCCTTCAATAATGACTTGTCCATGAGGATTTGTTCATAGCCTAGTGGCGACTGGGACTGGGAAGGCTCTTTACCCCTTCCCTCATGGCTAAATATTATGGGTTCGAAACCTCACTATCCCCTCCCAAATACTTAAAAATCAATATTAAAATCACTGATAAAGATTTTGATATAAAGTTAAATATATATATTTAGGGGGCTGTTCCCCAGCCAGCGTTGGATGGGATACAGGTGCCGCAATGTTTCATTGCAGCAGCACTCTCCTACCGCAATGTTTCATTGCAGCAGCCGCAATGAAACATTGCGGCAACTGTATCCCATCCAACGTTGGCTGGGGAATAATTCCCATATATTTAATAAGAACTTGAAAATCATTTTTTCATCAGATCGGATAAAAGTTAGTGTAACGAAAATTATATAACATACCCCTTGACTGAAAAGCCAAACATGACTTGTTCACTACCTTCTAAATAAGACATCAAGAAAACTGTTTCATACCAGAACTTTATATAATTAGATGCTCCCTCCCATTCAAAATATAAGATCATATTTCACTAATAAAAGTCTCAACTCCTTATGATTTGAAAATAATGCATTTAAGTTGCAATCACAAAACAGAAAGTTTGTAATATGAAATGGATATATTCGGAGAAATTAGAAGAACTCATAGAAACTAATCATTTATTAATACAAAAATAATGATTCAGCATAATCCAATTCTTTTGTAATATATACATTATGTCGGAATATATAACATAAAATCATTTAATAATTAATACAAAAAAATAATTTAACTTGCATCAACTTTTTTTTATAAATGTATTTTGCAAGTATACTAATAGTTTTCAAAATCTATTTTTTAATTTCAGTTGTCCCAAATTCATTTGGCAACTGTACACTTTTTCTTATGAGCAATTTATTTGAAACTCTTACAAATTAAGGGCATATCTTCTTTCTTCTTTATGTAACTTTGTAACTTATCACTCTAATTATTTAATAAATTGTAAGTCATTATACTAACTATAACTAAAAGTTTTTGTGGTCAACACAGTCTTGGCTTTTATACTTGACCACCAACTTGAAGAACCGAAAATTATACATAGTACTACAGAAGAAACATGTAGTATAATATCTTCCTAACTGCATTCTCACAGTAGTTCTATGCAATTTAAGCACTAAAAATAATTCCGTCAAAATAACTTTACCCAATGATGTATTGACCACATTGTTTACTTCTTTAAAAATCAATACAGAAAGTAAAAGATTAAATTCACTTCCTTCCCTTGTAGGATGCATATCTTTCAATGCATTTAATTCAAGTATACGAAGAAGGGTGGGGGGGTGAGGATTAGAACCCATGTACATTCGGAGTGAGGGGAAGGTGGAAGAAGCCTCGCCATCAGATTACAGATGAATCCTCAAACTTACATATCTATCTTAATGATTTTCGATGGTTTACCCAGTCTTTTGTAGTATAGGCAGTCTAAATGAGGATCTGAACCCATAAACTAAATTTTATGCTTTCGAGTTCAAAAAAATATTAACATTGTAGGGAACAAGTTTCCAGGGTGAAATTCTCAGAAAAGACGCATTTTCAAGAGAAACTTGCCTGTTTTAATATCGTTCCAAACTGGCGCATAAGCTCTTGCATTCTCTTTGCCGCTACTGACTCTCTATGTGATGCATTCTGTTGCCTCTTTCTGTAGCTAGCTAGAATTGAGCTGCCTTTAGAAGTAGTTAACTGCTTTTTACTCGATGTTGAGTAGAATTGCTCAACCTTGTTCAATGTTTGTTCAAGCTGCAAGAAATTAAACGGGACAGTTTAGCAAAAATATTGTGAAGGTTACAGATATCAAATATACCTTTATAGGCTCTCATATCTAAGAGAAAGTATATAAAGCAACTTATTTCACATGATCATCTGGGAAATTGAAATGTTTTTTTTTAAATTGTCGTTATCTTGATTCACTCCAGATGCAATAGGCTATATATGTAACATAAAATTATTATCTGGAACACTATCCAAAACATATTAATATGAAATATTACAATATAAAACTGAATAATTAGAATTTTGAATTATAATCAAAGTATGATAAAACATAAATGAAATTTATTTGCAAGGTTGTCTTAAGGTTTGAGGAGTCGAAAAACGAGACCAGTCAACTGGCCGTCTGGTCCTATAAAGAGGTTGGTACTAGACTTTTAGATGTAATGATAGATAATCTGGATTTATGACTAAAAGTAAATTGAATGCTGCATAATTTCTTTAACTTTTTTATAGATTCTGGATGTTAATATAGGTTGAAGAGAGAAAGTTAAAAGAAGTATTGTTCATGGGAAAAAAAAAAATCTATAAACCTGTGCATGATTTTTAGCACAAATAAAATTCTATAAACTTGTGCTACAAAATTCTACAACTTGCCCAGAGAAAATGTACCACAGAATATAAAAAATTAATAGCAAAACATGCTGATACCCTTCAACAGAAAATAATAAAATCAATGAGTTACTATTCGAATAACAGTTTGTATTGGTTAAGGCAATGTCAAATTCATTTAACAGACCTTATCAACCTTTGTGAACATACTATCAACACGTTGCCCAAAATCCACCACCTCATCACCATTGAGGTCTTGATATATTGGTTCTGCTTTTACATTTGAATTTGATGCATCCACAATTCCCATATCTAAAAAGCAACAAAAAACAACGGAATCATCTTCAATGACAATGAAAATTGAAACTATATTGGAATCAGGTCACAATGGGAGTGCATTACGAGGACAATAACTGCACATGGAAAAAAGATTCTGCAAAAAATTTAGACCAAGAGAATATTGATTTATTAAAAAAAATCCGGATCAAGATTTTGCCTACCAAGAAAAAGGCAGTATAAGATATATTTTTTAACACAAATTTAAATAAATCATTTTATTTTGTGGGAACAGTTGTTGCACTAGCCCAGTGGTTATCCATGACCAAGAGATTATGGGTCCAACTCTCGGATCCGAAATGCCGGGGTCATTTTCTGTAATCAGCCTCTCTACTCTCTTGAGTAGGGGTAAGGCTGCATACATCCTATCCTCCTCACATCCTGCTCTTTTAGAGGGATAAGTGAGTGCGTCCTTTTCGCTTTTACTTTATCTTGTGGGAGAAGTGAGAATGCGTACACAGGTGTATGCACACTAAAGAACAAGTGTGACAAACCTATTAACAAATATTTTATCTACAATGGATGCAGGTCTCTCGTTTAATGTTAATAGGCACCACTCCAGTACACATAAGCTTCTACGACTACTCTCCCAAATGCAAAAGTTTCTCGAAATAGATAGTTTCAATTAAATTTTCATAGGCAACAGGCACGGCAAAGAAATTACCCCATATCTCAACAACAATGGATTAGGCACCAAAACAATACCTATAAGCATCTACAAAACTGATGCAGGACAGCCCCCATCAGAAATTACGAGAACTCTCCCAAATTCGAAATGTTTTGGAATCGTTTACCAACCTTTTTGGTCCTTCACTTCTCATGTAGCCAAACTAAAATAAAATAATCACATTTCATCATTTTGATAGTTTAATTTATTGCATCTCAATAATCATAATCACTTTCATCTATTTTATAGTTTGATTTTTATAGGCTTGATTTTAGATTCTATTATCAATTTTGATTTATTTATGCTTCTGCATCTGCAAATAAAAAGCAAAAATAGAATTAAGTTATATTCTACACATTACTTGTTTGTTTTAACACGTACTTAGAATTGATAAACTAGAATTTGTGGTACTTCAGCGATCAATTGGTGAATTGGACCACTGGAAGAGCCGTATTTTCAGATTACCCCCAAAAGAAACTGCAAACAAACTAAACAGCACATTCGCAATAATGAATGTTTCAAATGCAAGCGGTAGAAAATAAACAGACAAAATCCGATTCTGACTACTGTGGAACACATAGATAATGAGTTAGATATGCATATACACAGATAAAAGATGTGACTTAATGAGAATGAGTATACAAATATAAAAGGAAATTAAGGCATACATGTACTAGAATAGGCGAGAAGTAAAAGAGAGGGAATTAATATGTCCAAACACAAATGGAGCCGATACCAGTGTTTGAAAAAGAAAAAAAAAAACCATATTGTGCTGATCATTACATTCTCTATGCATAAAGATGATATACACATATTATTACAATTGCAACCCTGCCTCTAATACATGAAAATCTCCTAGGCGGATACCAAATTTATGTAAACTGTAAAGGAATCACATACACGCGCACCTCTTATAATAAAACAAAATTACCATCTTATAAAATTTTAAAAGTGGATTTAAAATTTAATCGATATTTAGTAATCCTCATAAACTTCACACTTCAAAATCTTTTCAAAACTCCTAATTAATTACATGTAAAGGCTAAAAATTCAATTAAAAAAACTTGTAAACTCTGGAGTGACTCCATCACACTACCTATAGAACAGCAATTCAGTAAAAATTACTCCATTCCTCAAAAGGTCATTTATGGGCTTTCTTCCTTATTTTTCATTAGTTACAATTATAACGAAACTATGAGGTAAACATTAATTCCGGTGTGTTTCGATAAAACCACACTGGGAAAGCAGCCTATGAGTTAAATCTTACTTGTTCATTCTCTATAACAGTAAAAGTTCTCAATCAGTGACATTTTAGGGCACAACATCAATACAATTTATTCTAAAACATGAATTATTAGTACACTAATTGCACAGCACAGTACAACACAGGGAGATTATTTACATATATTACGATATGAATAAAACACAAAATTGATAATTACGCCTTGAAATTGAACAGGAGTTTGAAGTATAATTCATATACGTATGAAGTTTGTTTTTGTGTGCGAGTAGAAAAATTAGTTACCAGATGCTGAAAATGAAGAACCCTAATAAGGTGCTGTTGCTGCTTCGTATGATGCAATCTCAATGAACTTATCTTTCGTTATTTCATTTTGTTTTTACAAGGTTTTATATTCTTACACTCTACTTTTAAAAAGGAGAAAAGAAGAATTAAGGATGCAAGCAAATGAAATATTAAGCACGGCTGATGACGGTTCGGGTTAAAAGAGCATAATTCGCAAAGCAATATTAAACCGATCCGAACAGAAACTCAAACTTGTTTAAGGTTTTGGTTCAGTAGCTATAAAAATTCGCGAGTTATGGGTTGGTTTCGATTTAATGTTAGTTCAACTCGCTTTTAATCCAAACTATATATATATATATATATATATATATATATATATAATTATATTAAAAACAAAACATTAAAAATTTTAATAAAATATATTTAATATAAAATAAAATAAAATTTTATAATTACTAATAATTTCTATTTTATTTCTGATTATTATATAAATCAATTACCATTTTTCACTAAAATACGTTATCTTTTTTAATTTTTCCTACCATCATTTCCAAAAATATAACAGGCATTCAATCGAATAAAATAAATTAAAATTTTATAATTAGTGATAATTAACCAATTAACTATTTTAGCTAAAACACATTATAATTTTTATTTTTAATAACAAAATTTTTACATTTTTAAAATAATACGATTCTATTTAATTTCACTTTAAATTAAAATTAAAAAAATCATGTAATATTAAAAATATATATACATTGCACGGGTTATAAGCTAAAAATATATAATATAAGGGTTGTAAGTTCCGAATCCATTAGCAACGTATTAAAATTATTATTTATAAAAGTTAGAATGGTCCTAAAAATTATTATATAAGGGGGTGTAAGGTTCGAAATTCATCAATAATAGATTAAAATTATTATTACAACATATAATGATAAACAGAATCGTGCATCGCATGGGTTATTATTATTTATTTAGTTTTGTTGATAGTCGTCCTCGGTCGTCTGGTCACTTCTATTTTTGATAATTCTCTAAATTTATAATTATATTTAACATAAAACACTCTCATTAATATATTGTTAATATAATTAAGCAATTAACTCTTTTAACTAAAACACCAATTACCTCTTTTAGTTTAAACACAATTTTCTTTTCTAACCAATTACATACTAATAATATTATTAATAATAATTAAACAATTACATTTTTCAACTAAAACATAAATTACCTTTTTTAACTAAAACACTATTTCTCCCAATTAAAACATCTTATTTTCCAAAAATATCACAGGCAAGTCTATTTAATGAAATAAATAATAATACTATAATCATTAATAACAAACCAACTACCTATTTTAGCTAAAAACATATTACATTTTTTTCTATTTTTTCTAACCAACCCACTTTTTTTCCAAAAATAACATGCACAATATTATTTAATAAAATAATAGTTATTAATAACCAACCAATTACCTTTTTCAACTAAGATATACTAAATTATTGATATAATAATAAAAAACTTCAATTCAAATTAAATTAAAAAAAACTATACAATATTAACGTAAGTCCGTGCATCACACATGTTTTAAACTAGTATGTATATATATACGAGCTTAAATCCCGTGCGATGCACAGATTTTCTTTAATATTGTATATCTTTTTTAATTTAACTTGAATTAAAAAATTTTAAATCTTTTGTTATTATAATAATATTATTATTTATTTATTTTAAAATAGGATTGTTCATGTTATTATTGGAAAAGAAGGTGGTTAGTCGAAAAAAATATTAAAGATAATATGTTTTAGTTGAAAAAAGGTAATCGATTAGTTATTACTAATTATATTATTATTTTACTTTATACAAATAGACATATCCGTGATATTTTTGGAAAAAAAAAGATATTTTTGTTGACCATAATATTAAAAAAACTAATTATTAATTATTAATTAGTTTATTAATATATTATAATATATACTATACTATATTAGTTGCTCGTGATAAAAAAAAAAGATAATTGATTAGTTATTAATAAGTATATTATTATTATTCTATTTTATTAAGTAGACTTGCCCATGATATTTTTGGAAAATGAGATATTTTTGCTGGAAAAAACAGAAAACATAACATGTTTTGGTTGAAAAAGGTAATTATTTAACGTGTTTTGATTGCCCATAATATTTGTGGAAGGTGTTTTATTTAAGAAAAATAGAAAAGGTAGTAAAATGTTTTGATTGAAAAATGTCATATTTTTATGTAGCGTATAAAAAAGCTTTTTTTTTATGAAAATTACCTTTTTTAAAAATATATAAGTACGGGTAATTAGTTAAAATCAGCGTGTACCAAAAAAACAAGTACCGACTAAACTTTCAATGTTTCGTTTATTATAATATAGTGTACATATATGTGTGTGTGTATATATGGTCCCTATCCACAACCTCAATTGGATAACTACTTTTCACAACCAACAAATCTAGGTCGTTAAAAGAAAATGTGGACGGTGGAGATCCGCTACTGCCGCAATGTATCATTGTGGCACTGGCCCACATTCCTGTTTGCCATTTTTGCCCTCCTCTCTATTAATTCATTTATCAGTACTTCTTTTAATCTTAAAAAAATATATAACATTAATTATAAAAGATATTATTCCTATTTAATATTTCAGATTAAAACTTATATACCGAAAATAATATTAAATATCTAAATAAGATTATAAAATATTAAATTTAATATTTGAAAATATTAAATAATTAAAATAAAGATAATATTATAAAGTATTAAAATTAAATTTTTAAAATAATATTATAAATTCCTCAGTAATCATATAAAATTATAATAATTTAGATTTATTAATTTGAAATTTTAATTTAATATTAATATGAAATAAATATTGCAAGCAAAAAATTAAGAAAATAAGGTCATGACTGAGGCCGCAATGAAACATGGCGGCAATCGTTTCTACCTTAACCTAACAAACACACAAATATATATCAAAAGAGGCGACAAAACAATTCTCAGGCGATAAACACAAATACACGACTCCAGGCTATTCAGCAAAATCTTAAATCCACAAACACTTCTCAATTTAACAACCGTTACTTTCAATTGGTTAATTAGAACATTGTTTCTTTCGATTGGTGGCGATTTCGACGAAAGAGGACGAATTGGTGGCAACTTTCGGGTTGAACTCGGTTTCTTTTTCTTAATCCTCTTCAGCGGCTCTTCTTCTTAATCTTCTTCTTCATTTAAGTACTTTCAATTCTTATTCATCAATTGATATGCACACATACATATACACAATTCAATTTTTTTTTAGTTTGATTAATTTTTTGTGATAATGTTCGAATTTATGTGAATGTATATGTTAATTCTGCGGTTACATACTTTGACAAGTTTTGTTTGATGATTTTTGAAATTTGTAATGATTTGAATTCTTTTTTCCCTGAATATTGTGGTTTTCGTTTCGTTTAGGGATTGGTTGTTATGGATTTTTAGCTATTAATTTACGGAACGTTGTTATGTGATTACATTGTGCTTTTACGATTTGGCAGTCAAATTTAAATATCGCAAGAATGTGACACAGATAAAGTTGTCATATGGTCACTATTATAAATAAACACATCTGTACTATTAATCTTCAACTTGATTACTTAAAATAGTTCACTTGGATCCTTACTGGTTGGAGTGAATAATGGCAACATCAGCACTAACCTTGATGCATATTTGGCCATGCTGGCTGTTGTGTGAAGATGCATGAAAAGTCACCTTGCTTCATGCATTGTTTTGTTCATTAATTTAGAAGGATCTTTCAGATTACAAGGAGCAATGAGTTCCATTCGAGTGAAGTAGCATTTTACATCTGATGTAATTGGTGATTTTTTCTTGCCCTTCCTTTCTCCATCTTTAAAAACTATTTACAACCATAATAAGATGAAAAGACCATTAGCTTGAAACATCAAAAGTTTACTTGTAAGTGCACACCAACGATCACCTCACTCCATCATAACTTTAAAACTTGTCACGACAAAACATTTGAAAGAGGACTTTAAAAGAATATGTTAAAGAAATAGCATCAGAATTTATTGTACCCCAGGGGACATAATTTCTTAAAGAATTTTAGCGAGGAAGTCTAGATATACCCAAATATTCCCATTCATTTCTTGTCTAGAAAATTTGATTAGCAATTTTTGAAAACTTTCTTGCATTCTTGATGCAAGAATATGAACTAGGATAAATAGGGTAATAAACTAAAAACTTTACATATTATTTAAGTTTTAGTTTTGTTGGCTAATTTTCACTTGTTTTTTTTAGAATTGAATAAGGCTAGTGCATTTTTTCATGTTTGCTAAAGTCTACAATTAATTACCGGTGAAAAGTATCGGTGGTTCAAGAATATATGTGGGAAAACACATTTATTTGAATCTGTCAGCTGTACTTGCCTTAGGAGTTAGGAGGGTGTTTTCTTGTTATAAAGGTTAGAGACTGTCAAATATAATACCTAGGAAGTTCTAAAACCCTAATTACACCGAGCATCCAGCTACAAACTTGTTTTAGCTATATTTAGTATCGCATCATGTAATTACATATTCAAATTGTAAAAATCTGTAGATAAATACTGAAATATGCAGAAAACTTCTACAGAAATCTGTTGCTGAAATATGCAGAAAACTTCTACAGAAATCTGCTATAAAATGCTGTTGAAATCTGCACAAAAATTTCATAGGTTTGCTGCAGAAAAATGGAAAATTTTCTACTGAAATCTGCTTGAAAAATGCTGTAGAATTCTGTGGAAAAATCTGCTGAAATCTGCTTGAAATTTGCTTATTTTCTGCTGAAATCTGCTCTAAAAATGCGGTAGAATTCTGCAGAAAATAAGCAAAAAAATCTGCTTATTTTCTTCTGAAATCTGCTCTAAAAATGCTTCAAAATTTTGCAAAAAATAAGCAAACAAATCTGCTTGAAATGTGCATATTTTCTGCTGAAATTTGTTCTAAAAATGCTTCAAAATTAATTCTACTGCGCGTAATACTTATTAAATATTTTTATATACTTAAAAACATATATACTTATTTTGTAATACTTCTACACAATTTTTTTACGTTTCTTGTACGTGTAAATATTCCATGTCTTTATTTTTTTTTAATTACTAGTTAGTTGGAGTTGTATTGATCTTATTTGTTTAAACATTGCAGATAATATGGACATGGAGTGTGGACCTCTTGATCGGTCCTTGCTGACTATGCAGGACCGCCACATTAGCAGTCTGATATGGGAGGGCGGGGACAAGAATACGATGGATGTTAGATAGCTGACTGCGAGGATGGGTTATTGGCATATACTTCCAGATCAGCAAGCTCTTTTGGATGCAAATGGTTTTGGGGTGTTTGGAAACCCCCGTGTGGTTCGTCAAAATGATATCAGACTGATCACGACCTTGATTGAGAGGTGGAGGCCAGAGACTAACACATTTCATTTGCCTTGTGGAGAGATGACTATTACTTTGGAGGATGTATATATGATTTTGGGTTTGC
>PHNY01222126.1:17956-27987 GCA_003724115.2 Anethum foeniculum
GAGATTTTTTGGCTCATTCTGAAGTAGAACATTACTATTTGCATACGGAACAAAAAGAACGGAAATTAAACATTTGCAAACATGTTCTATAGTATCGTGAACATGCCTCCTTGAACAACTTTTAAGGAAATTTGTGTTCGCCATGCGTTTTCGGGCCTGGAAATGACATTGTTGCGTATATTAGTTTTCTGATTTTTTTGCCTCGTTCTGGAGTAGAACATTACTATTTGCATACGGAACAAAAAAATGGAAATTAAACATTTGCAAACATGCTTTATACTATCGTCAACATGCCTCCTCGAAAAACTTTTAACAAAATTTGTGTTCGCCATGCATTTTCGGGGCTGAAAATTACATACTTGCGTATATTAGTTTTTTGATTTTTTTGGCTTGTATCAAAGAACGACAAAAACATGTTAACTTTGAATAAAATTTTTTATTTATCCATTTAGCGGAACACAATTTTTAATTAACCGAAAACTACTCGCACGACATTAAAAAAACATAAATTACATCATTTAATATCTAAAAATGCTGGAAATTAAGCCATCAGCTATAAACTCCATTGCAAATGGCGTTTATAATAGGGCTCTATTATAAACTCCATTTGCAATGACATTTATAATAGGGAAAAATCAAAAAGTTTTCAGCTATACCATTTTTGCAAACTCGAACGCGAGTATACCAGTTTTGAAACATGAATGAAACCCTATACTATACATGTGAGGTAGCCCATATTTCGATATACATGCAGCTTTAATAATGCAGAGTTTCAGACCCCCCGAGCACTAGTTGACACTTGCAAGTTGCAGCAAGGTGTTTTGAGAATTTTTTGGCAGAGATACAGATGAATTAAGCGGAGTTGAGTTGAGTATCGAATTAAGTTTATTTATTTTTAATACAAACTGATCTAAATCGAATTTAATAATCAAATGTAAAGTGATGCTCAGGATCGACTTGTTAATAAACGAGCAGAGCCCAAGTAGAACATAAGTTTGTTCACGAACAATTGAGCTGAGCAGAGCCGAGCCGAACTAGAGCCGAATTCGAATAGAGTCGAGTTGTCTATTAATAGGTCTCATATATTTCTTACTCGACTGATCTTAAAGTATAATTTATAGTTTTATAAGTTACATCAAGATCATATATTAGTCTTTATTTTATAATGATATACACACTCGATACTTGTTTCTTAATCAATATCATTTTATTTTTCAAGTCGAGTTTTATAAACATATCCAATTTTATTTCAAATTATTGAGACATTCATAACTTTAGAAATTGTACATTACTTTTTTAATTGTCCATGTTGAAATTTTATTATATTTTGATGTTTTACTAAAATTTATTTCTGTAAATTACAAATTATTTAATTATGTTTATGAAAATGTGGAAATTTGAGACAAAGAGATCGTGATAAAAAGTTTGATAGTTCTATTACCTAAGTGTTTAATTTAGAAATATAAACAAAATTTCTAATATTACCTATCCTCCTATATTATAACCCGAGTCTACCCAGATATGCAGTTAACCAATCAAAAATCAGGAATTATTTTAGAACGAATTAGAATTCAGGAATTAAATTTTGACCAATCGTAGCAAGATTAGAACTTTCCTTATCTTTCTTTATAATAATTAGTTAACCACACCATTGAGTTAACCAATCAAGTATTTTTTAATTCAGCGAGAGATCATGCCTAAAAAATAAACCAATCAGATTACAAATTCCTATTTTCATACATATTCTTCATTCCTTATAATATCGAGTCTAACTAGGTATGTAGTTGAATATTCAGAAAATTTAAAATAACTAGGACAATAAGCCGCGCTTCGCGGTGGCAATATAATAATATTTTTAAAAAATTATTAAATATAACGATACAACAGCTTTTTAATATATTTTTTGACTATATTTAATATAAAATAACAAATATAAATTAATTAAATTTATATATCAAATAATACCTTTTATAAATAAATAGCCTCAATAATGAAACAAAACTCCAAAATTAAGTGATCCATAGCATCCTCCATTCTTTACAGACAAAAAATTCTAAAACTAAGTGATCTATAACATCCTTCATTCTTTCCGGACAAAAAACTCTAAAACTAACTAATTCATAACATCCCATGTTCTTCCCGGACAAAAGACTTCATTCTAAAATCATAAAATCAATCGAGCATTCTAAAATCATAAAATCAATCAAACAATAACATATACTTAAAAGCTTAACAAAACAGATAGTGACAAAACTATCATAATATGCAAAATAAAGTTTGAAAAACAAGTGCCAACAAATGTAACAAAAATGAACCTCTAAAATAGTCCACAACATCTTCCGTTTTTCCTAGGCAAAAGGCCGCATTCGGAAATCATAAAATCAAACATTCTAAAATTATAAAATCAATCAAATAATAACATACATTTAAAGCCTTAACAAAACAAATAGTGAATATATACATGAAAAAAAAATGAAATATCTAACTCAAGAACCCTAGCTAATGATCTAGAGAAGAAGAAAACTTATAAAAAATAAAATAAAGCAAAAGTTCCACATATATAGCACTAAATAAGAATCAAACAGTATTGGTGTCTCAGGAATGCTCTCTAAATGAGGTCTCCAAACTTCGGCCCGCCCTCTTCCCCGATCACTCTACATCGACATGACCTTCTCTGACAATATCTCAGCCAAATAATTATCATTCATATACCTTTTCTCAGCCTCTTTTTTCGTCTTCTTGGACGATGATTTTCGATGATTATTCTTGACTGACGATGTCGAAGGAACATAAATCTTGCTGCGTTGAAGCTGTGCCTCGGGTGGAATTATGACAACTTGAGGATAAATATTACTACTACCATCATACGGAGATGAAGAAGATGGTTTCTTTAGAACATATTTAGGATGAAGTTTCATGATCTCGTTTGCGAAAACCGTGCCACTTAACTCTTCAACATATATATTCTAAAATCATAAAATCAATCAAGCATTATAAAGTCATAAAACCAATTAAACAATAACATACATTTAAAGCTTAATAAAACAGAGAGTGATAAAACTATCATAATATGCAAAATAAAGTTTGAAACACAAGTGCCAACAAAAGTAACAAAAACGAACCTCTAAAATTAACGATCCACAACATCTTCTCTTCTTGCTGGGCAAAAGACTGCATTCGAAAATCATAAAATTAATCAAATAATAACATACACTTAAAGGCTTAATATCAATCAAATAATAATATACATTTAAAGGCCTAACAAAACAAATAATGACGAAACTATCATAATATGCAAAGTAAAGTTTGAAAAGTGCTAATGAAAAATCTAGCTAATAATTTGTTCTTTTTTTTTTCAAGCCCAACGATTTACACTTATGTATATATAAGATTATTTATTTCCCTTTTAAACTATATTTTAGGACTTAAAACTTAGGAGAGTATTAAGATAAGAACTTTGACTTAAAAAGAAAGTTTTAGTGAATATTAATCCGATAGAGAAATTTTAGGAAAATTGCAACATGGTAATTTGAGTTAAGGAGAAAGTTTAAGAAAAAAATGAGGTAATTAACTTTTTACTTGAAAATAAAGTTTGAAAAAATAATAATATGGTATAGAAATTTTAGAAGAATAATCAGATGATAATTTGAGTTAAGTGGAAAGTTTATTAATATAGTAAAGAAATTTTAGGAGAATAATAAGATGGTAATTTGATAACTTGTGTTAAGAGGAAAGTTTATTAATATAGTAGAGAAATTTTAGAATAATAAAATAAGAAGGTAATTTGAGTTAAGAGGAAAGTTTATGAGAATATAAGGTAATTAAAATTTTCTCTATTATAAGAAGGTAATTTGAGTTAAGAGAAAAGTTTATGAGAATATAAGGTAATTAAAATTTTCTCTATTTATTAATTCAAAATATTGAGAAAATTAGAAAAATAGAACAGGATGATCTGAGAGGCGCCACATAAACGCCCCCGTCTTCTCCTTTATATAAGTATATTGATTTTAGACTAATAAAAAAGAACTATTAGATTTTAGACCAATCACATTATATTAAAAAAAAAATAGATTTTAGACTAATAAAATTTAAATATAGTGGTTATTTAATTTAATGCATTCATATAGTACATATTTGTATATGTCAAAAATTACTTATTATTTTGATTAAAAATTTTATCGAGTTACGTTTGATTTTATTTTTTCTTGATCTTGAGTTCTAAAATTATATTTTGACGAATTTACAACCCACGGTAAGTTCATAGAATTATTTTTAATTTTTTAATGGTTTAAAAATAATTAACCAACTAAAGTTATTTCAAAACTAATGATAAAAGACATGTGTGAATTTTGCATTAAGCGTTTAGTTATATTTAAAATAGCTACTTATTTTTTGTTTAAATCATGAAATTGTAGATTTCCATTTTAGATCAAACAACTATCATCTATTAATTTCAGGATCTAACGTTCCTTTGAAAGAGTTGAGTAAGAAATAATCAAATTGGAGTTGAAACTAATAAAAAGAATAAATTTGCTTAGAAAAAGTAATTTATCGGAATTCGTTTAATTTTATTTTGGCTTTATCTTGAGTTTTAGAAATCAGATTTTGATAATTTCATAACCCATACGAAGCTCACGAAATCATTATTTATTACATGAGTTAACCACATCATCGAGTTAAACAATCATGTATTTTCTATTCAATTTTAACCAATGGAAGATCACGCCTAAAATATTGACCAATCTGATTACAAATCTCATATTTCCATACATATCCTTCATTCTTATAATATATGAGTCTAACCATGTATGCAATTCAAAAAAAGAAGAAAATTTTGAATTAGTTTAGACCAATAAAAGAGAACTTCTAAATTTTAGACCAATCACATTATATTAAAAAAAAATTATTTACGATTATCATCCAATTATATTAATTATAGTTAGTTAATAAGTCTAATTTAAATATATTTGTTATTTAATTTAACATATTCATATATTAAATATTATTATATGTTAAGAAGTACTTGCATCTTTTAATTCAAAAACTTATCGAGTTATGTTTAATTTTATTTCATCTCTATCTTGAGTTCTAAAAATCTGATTTTGATGAATTTACAGCCCACACGAAACTCACAAAATTATATTTAATTTAATGATGGTTTAAAAATTATTAACCAAATAAAGTTATTAAAAAACTAAAGATAAAAGATGGATACAAATTTTGCATCAAGTATTCAGTTATATTTAGAATGCCTACTTATTTTTGTTTAAATTATGAAAATATAAAATTCCGTTTTAGATCTTTGACAAAAAAAATTCCATTTTAGATCGAACAACTATCATTTATTAATTTCAAGATCTAACGGCCCTTTGAAAGAGTTGATAAAAAAATAATCAACACATCTGATGGAATGGTGTTTATTATTGGTTGTCACGAACCAAAATTTTAGTTAAGATCTTTTTTACTCTTATTATAGGATAGAATATATTGATTTTCCTAAATATATATCATGTCCGATTAGTTACACCAAGTACATACTGGAATCACCAGAATCGATTGACCACAATGCCTGCATTTTCATTTGCTACTACTTATCAACACATCTCCACGATCATGATCACCACTAATATCAATATCAATAAATATCACTATATATAGATAACCAAATACAAGTCGGAATCACCACGAAAATCACAAGACTCGAAAAAAATTTAAAACAAATCATGTGTGTGGAATTGAAAACAAAGAAGGAAAAGACAACTTAGAAAAAAATAAAATAATTTATCTAAGAAGCATGCATTGGTGAAGAACAGAACGATATAACATAAATAGATATGAAAATGGAAAGAGAGTAATAATCTGAAAAAGAAGTAACAATCAAATTTCATTTTTCGCGACTTCGTCAAAAAGATGAAGATCGACGGAAAAAATGAAAAGAAGTATATGTATATTATATATATGTATAAAATCTAAAATTAGTGGCTTAACTTAAGAGTAATATAAAAAGTGAGTGATTGAGCTTATTTTCAAAAGTGCGTTATTCTAAATATTTTTATTCATTATCTATATAATAGATAAGCCAATATAATACAATTTATCTAATAAATGGTAATAATAAATAATTTATTCGATAAATGTAAAATTCTAACCTAAATTTAAGTAATAAAAATTATATTATGCAATTTATACAAAGGAGAATGAGTAATTTTGAGGGGGGTTTTTTTTAAAAAAAACGTTTATTATACATCTTTTTTCCAAAAATATGGTAAAAATTAATTACAAAATACGTTTTTTTAGTTTTGCTTTGAATAATACGATCTGTAACTTTGCACCTCAAAATTTCTTTATTTTTATTTTTCTAAATGTTGATTTTGGGGTTATTCAGTTGCATTTGTTGCTATTTTTTTTGAGTTGTTTTGGTTGCATATGTTACAAACCAAATCAATTTCAATTCAATATCTAGGCAATCAGAATCAACAAATTTTTTTTTGTAATTCTTCATGACATTATGTCAAATAGTACATATCCATGAAAATAGATAAATTAAATCAACCAATAAACAACTTCATGATTCATGAATCAACCAAAAAACAAACAGAGTAGTAGAAAATTACAATTTTAAAAATAACCAAATCAACTAACGGCAAGTTTTCGTAATGATGAAGGATGATAATGACGGTAAATGATGATAGAGACGCGATGGGGGATAAGAAGGAAAGACAAGGTAGGAGATCGTATTGTTGGAAAAAAAATGAGGAAAGTGTAATAACGAAATCAAAAAGGAGAGACTGTATTTTGAAAAATAAAATGGTAAAATGTATTATTTTCTATAAATTCTCTAATTTTAATTATATATTTTATATTTTAATAGGAGTTTAAGGATCTCGAGATAGACTTCAAGAAAAACTTTCTAAGGTAATCATTAATTTGTATGTATTTAATTAAACATCTAACTATTCACTTTCCTAATTTTAAAACAAAACAAAACCATGGTAAGTAAATAAATGTCAAGATTAAATTTTTTACATACTTTTCTCATAATTTCAAGAAAAATATCCTGAGATTAATCTCAGGATCCTTATTCTATTTCAATATTATTTAATTATAAAAATTAATGATAATTGTGGGTTTATGGTTCGGTGCGTAGCACAAGTAAAATGCTAGTTTAAATTATGAATAAATGACGAGAAAAAAGTACTAATAAAAATATTTAAGTGATTAGTAATAATTTATTGTTTGTAAAATATAAACTTTATCCAAGTTGAGTCGAGTTAGCCGAGTCCGAGCCGATTCGTGGCTAAACGAGCCAAGCCCGAGACGAACAGACCAAAAGCTCCGCTCGGCTCCTTTACTCATCTGACCTCATTTTCATGTTCAAGATCGGCTCATTTAAGAAAACGACCGCAGTTTATCTTAAAAATCATAAATTTGGCTCTGCTTTGTAAATGATGGTGGAGGAGTTGCAGGGGAAGATGTAGGTACTGGTCTGAGTTTATGACTCACAAATACGTAAAGAATTTATGGTAGACCCAACTCATATTCAAATAAATAAAGAATCTTCATATATTCATAAAGGAGTGCATGATGTGGGTCTCCTGATTAGGAAATTAGGCAAAGGTGCTGTTAATTTTTATTTGAAATTAGGATATAGGAATAAAATTCTGTTTGGGAAGACTTATCGCAAGGCTCCAGGATATTGAAATCTATTTTTCCAAGGCCTTATTCTCTATCTTTATTGAAGTTTTCATTTGTCAATCATTTTTTACTAAGGTGGTCTGCCTCTCATAGTGAGAATGAGTCTCTTTGGTCTCGTAAATTAAGAGCGTGGGAAGAAGATGAGGTTCTATAACTCGAGCAAATAATTGGTAGTGTTCAGTTGTCATCCTATGCGGACACCCTAACTTGGACCATCAATAACAAGGACTTCTCGATCAAAGGGTGTTTTCAGCAAATAGAACCAAGTATCAATGTGTCAATTTTTTGGTCCTCTTTTTGGAAAATTGTTGTTCCCCTTAAGGTTTTTTTCCCTTTGGAAAATAGAGACCAAAGTTTTAAAAACCAGTGACTTCTTGTTTAGAAAATTGCACTTGTCTTTCCATTCTTCATTCTGTAAGTGGCGTGGTGCTCATTATAGGACATTGGAGTATCTGTTTCTACGTTGTGAACTAGCTTCTTGATGTTGGACCATTGCCTCTTGGTGGGGCTGGAACTATCAGTTTCTTAATAGTTTTTCTCTAAATAAACCATAAGAATTAAGTTTCAAGGTGTGGCATATTATCATCTCTACGGCCTTGTGGTCTATTTGGTTAGGAAGAAATGAGTATGTTTTTAACAGTATCAAGTGCAAAAAAGAAAATTTTGTTCATTTAATTTATGTGCGAGCCTTTGAATGGCTTGAAGCAACATGACTCATCAGTTGGAAATACAAAATCTTATGGAATATTAATCCGTGTGGTGCACTCCTTCTCCACAACAAGAACAAATGCAACACCTTCTGGAATAAATTATTTTCTGAGTACGATCTCGTATGTCATGTTGATGGTTCTTTATTCACTAGATCTGGGCAAAGAATTCATGCAGATATTGGTGGTTGGATTAAGGATAAATTAGAATCAATTAAATTTTACTTCATAGGTCCTTGTCATTCTACTGTGATAGTAGATATCGAATTGGAAGCTCTGAATTATGCCATCTATGATATCTTGGAAAAAAATTGACAGACAAATCGATTTTATTGTGCTCGGATTCGTTATTGGGTATTAATTTTTTTAACAACCATTATATTCATGGTGATTTGAGAAATTCTTTTCCCATATCCATTGAGTTAGAGTTCAAACATGTTTCTAGGGAATACAGCCTGGAGGTTGATGAGTTGGCAAAAAAGGGGACAAAAAGCAACAATTTGAATGGTGCATGGCTGTAATGATAAAAAAATGTTTCACCTTTTTATTTTCTCAAGCCAAATTACGGCTCTAGATCAATCATCATTATTTTTAGGTTAGATTTTATTCTTTTCCCTCCTTCCCAGATGCATGCGAGCCTGGTCTATGTGCTGCCATCATTATTTGCCCGTCTATTTGGCCTCAAGATCCTATATATTAGCAACCTGTGTTGGTCTCTACATATATACACTCTTCAGTCTTTTTTCTTTGTGTTTTCATGGATAGCCAAATGTTTCCTCCTCCCCCAAACACTGTCAAAATAAGGTGTTCACGCAGTTTATGATGGAATTTCACTACCTAATGGTAATTCTAATAGCTTGGGTATTACGGTCAGGGACCATGATGGTTGTTTTCTCTAGGGTATTATGGGTCCTCTTCAAGATTTCGAAGGGCTCAAGGCTCAGTTCTGGGCTATTCATAAGGCCATTGCCAGGCTTTGAGTTGCAGTTGCCTAAAGTTGTCATTAAGTGTGACAATATTGTGGCTTTTGATCTATTGGTAGATCATAATGTAGAAGAAATGGAGGAGACATGTTTGTTGGTCCCAGTACAACAGATTAATCAACTTTTTACAGAGTGTGACAAACCTAGGGAGCCTCCAGCAGTTCAGAGAAGTTACAGAATCTATCTAGTATTAGCCACTAGAAATAATGCCCCAGCTTTCTTGGCAGAATACATCCTGTTAGTCCCCTAACAATGCAACAACTGAATTACAGAAGGGGGTTGAATGGAATTCAGTAATCTTTTTGAGATTTTTTTCAAACTTTTTATGAGCTGAACAAAGGAGATAACTTAATAGTGTTTGAATTGCAGTAATGCATATATATATATATTCAAAACACAAAGCTCTTTAAAAAACTTTCTGGTGGTTTGTTTTTCCACCAGAGATATATTGCTTAGAAAATCTGTGATATAAGAAAGTGTTGTACACAGCTGCTCTCTAGTAATGACTAGTATGATTTCCTATAAAACTCTAATTTTTATGAACTTGAAATCACACATTTTACTAGCTACAACTTGGTTTATATATTACCAAGATTACATGTGTAGACAAAAGATAAATCTATCAGCTAGGTCTTCACATGGTACT
>PHNY01222133.1:4831-21117 GCA_003724115.2 Anethum foeniculum
AGAAGGACCGTATAGGGTCACCAAGGTCATCAATACCGGCACTTGTCGCCTCACGAGCCTCGATGGAACTCCAATCACGAACGCATGGAATGCAATCCATCTCAAAAAATTCTACCCCTAAAGGGTCTCCAAAAAGGCATTTCTCCATTAAGTTATTCAGGCAAGTTAAGTTATTTTAGGAAAATCAGGTCGCATTCATGATCTATCTTAGTATGTAGAAAATCATGGTTGTAAGACGACATTCAGTATATGAATGAAAATTCTTCCTTTAGGTTTCCCGTTATCTTACTTTAATATTTAGAACTTACTTCTTACATCTCGCACGCTTTAAAGCTCACACACCTCACTCAGCTCGTTTGAAAATGCGATAAAACACAAAATACTTATTCAAATACAGTAAACATTCTCAGCAAAATCTACTCCATCGATCTCCGCAACACACCAATGAAAATTTCAGAATAATTTATAACTCCAATCTCCATGATATGCGGGGAAGGGTTCAAAAATTTCCTCCAAGAAGAAAAAGGTAAAGGACACACACTTGTTTCCATTTCTCTGATTAATTTTTAGCATGATTTCCAAACTCAAAATAACACATACCATATCCGATGCTTCACAATTTTTACACACACCTCACACAAATCACACACCGCACTCACCTCATTTTTATGCAAAATAAAGATACTTATGGTATGCATTCCTGACAAACAACCATTCTGCTGACCTCCACGACATGCCAGTAGGGGTTTTAGAATAAGAAACCACAAAAGTTCGCCAATCGCCATGAAAAATACGGCAAAGAAATCGCCCAATTTTATGAAAATACAAACAACATTCAAAAGAAGCAAGTTTCCAGGGAAAAAGGGGGAGGCAATGAAAACGGAATTCCAACAAAACGACGATATGCCATAAATAGAAACAAAAGGCACAAAGGCCATAAGTCTTCACCAGAGAAACCGCACAAAAGTTAAAGTAGCAACTGATTCAATAATTCAAAAGAAAATTACAACGCCTGTAGGGGCATACCCCAGGCCAAAACGACTTCTCAGTCTCCACCAGAATGCTTGGACTACCCTGTCTTCCCAACCTCAACTTTGTCTTGAAGATCTCCAAGATAATTTTAGAATTCATGTCCTTTCACGTCAATCCCAGCCCCAGCAAAACGATTAATGCACTCTCCGTAACCATCTTCAAACGACTTCAGCGACTCTGCCTGGCATCGAGCCAATTGAGCTGCCATCTCGTCAAGCTTGGCCACCATATCAACCTTTTCCGCATTCCAAGAGCTCTTCTTATCAACCAAATCTTTCTGACAAGCTTCCAGGGCAGCCTTCACCTCACAGACTTCAACTTCCTGTTCCTTAACCCTAACACCCAAAGAGTCACATTCACCAATCAATTCATATTTCTCCGACAGGAGAGAAAAAATCCTGTCCGCAGAAGCATTATTCTCCTTAGTCAAAGCATCAGAAGCCTTCTCAAGATCTAACTTAGATGCCCTCAAAACGACCACCTCGCTTCGAAGACGGGACACCTCTCCAACATCAACAACCTCTCCAAGGGTCAACAGCTTCTCCAACTCCGCGGATAGCTATAAAAAAATTAACAAGCGATAGCAAAATGATCAAGACAAAAGGGAAAAAAAAAGAAAAAATAATGGAAACGAAATTTATACCTTCTCCACGTATTCTTTACAAACTACAATTCCACTCTGCGCATATCCTCCAGAGACTCCGGTACCAGCAGAAACAACAGCACAAGACTCGGATCCAATCTTAGTCACTCCAAACACTTCATTCAAGTTCGAGCAAGTCACAGGATTCTTGAGCTTCTTAGCATGATGACTCCGAGAGGTAGTACTGTCCCGGTGACGCTTCCTGTCCCGCTCTTTAGCAACATCGGATCCAGAGCTCACCACTTTGGCCACTTCGGAAGAAGGAAGAACACTTTGAGAGATAGCTTCAGGACCCTTTTCTTCCACCTCGTCAACAACAACAATGGAGGCACCAGCAGCCCTACTCTTTACAAGACGTGCAAGAAATTCCTCAGTAGGCATATTGGCAAACCAACGAGATAAGCGAGAAAGCTCAACTCCAACCACTGCACAAAAGAAGAAGATATCAAACCAAAAGGATAGAAAAAGGAATAATCAGGCAAAACAGCAGAAAGATAAATACAAAGCTTACAACAATGATTATTCAAAAATTTCATATCTACAAAGTCAACAGGGTGATATCTAATAGAATCTCCGAAGAACGACGACAACTCCTCAGGCTTCTTGGACCCCAAACGATTCAAGGACCTCACCAGCGGGGGACAAGGAGCTTTCCACGGACCAATCTTCTCCAGCTCACATCCCTCATACCAAGCCCACTTACCATGCCACCCAGAATTCGAACCGGGTGCGTCAAAGAGCTTCTTACAACCCTCTTTTCTATCAAAATAAAGCTGAACACCAGTACTTTTTACCCGAAAAATCGAAAACAAGAGATCAACAGTTGGAAAATACCCTAACTCATAACATCTCGCTATGACGCCATTAATTTGCAAAACAGCATTAGGGACTAGTTTTGCCAAACCAATACCAAGGGACTCAAATACGAACAGATAAAAAGGATGCAGGGGTAGTCTAATGCCATATTCAAAGTAAACATCTGGTATAGCATGACGACCGGGATGAGAAGGACTCCACATCCGGTCTTCAACATCAGGAGAAAAAACCGCATAACCCTCAGAAAAAGCACAATAATTAGACAGCCTATCTAAGTCTAGGGAGCTCTTGGAGTACTCACTAGGTCGATTAAAAGACTTGTTTGACTCAAACTTAGAACTACGACGAGACCCAACAACATCGACTACAGATGGAGTAAGAGAACTCGAACTTTCATTCAGAACACTTTTACTAGAAGACCCCATACCACTCCCCGGGGACATAGATTCAATCTTGGGCAAATGAGGATTTCGGAAGCAGTAACGAGGCCGGATAAGGGGTTTAACAGGTGTCAAGTCGTTAGACTCTCCCTCAGTACCATCACTCTCAGTATCAGACGAGGATATCACAAGGGATTTCATAGCAAAATATCAGCTACAAGAAAGACCAAAACAAGGAAAAAGGAGAAAAAAGAATACCTAAGACAAAGAGAGAGAAAAATCTTCGAAAGAGAAGCGCCTGAAAAACAAAAACAGAGAATGAAAAAAGGAGTATATAAATAGAGGAAAAAGGGGAAGAAACTCACCTCTACAACTTCCAAAGCTTGATCGTACAAATCCCAAAACAACAAAAACCCAATGGTCACATGACAGCAAAACGGTGGAACAAAACAAATGGTCTCCGCGTGTTTTAACACTCTCGTACGTTATTGTTACTTTATCCCCAAAATTTTCTTTTCCAAATGTACAAAATGATACCCCATGTAAAAGCCCATAATTAAAAGATCTAAAGATCTTTTTGGACTAAAGGGGGACTGAATGTTGGGCCATAAGCCCACTTAGAGACTTAAGCCCAATAAGCCCAATACTGAGGGGCTATAAATACATTTAAAGATACATTGTAAAAAGGACTGAACAAATAAAGACTTAACACAGAGATTCTGCTAGGGATAGTGTAGGTGTTTCGTGGGTATCAAATGTCTTCGGATTTTTCATTTCAGCCTTTTGGTTATTTTCTGCAGAGGACATAAAAATAGCACCTTTGGAACCCAAGGAGATGTTCTTGATCATGCCTGTGGTGGTGCTCAAGTCAGTATGCCTCATGTTCTTGTTGACATACATATGGGTTGTCTTTGATCAACCATGGAGACTGATTAGTACCGGAGGTGGTGGATACGTAAGAGAGCTGATTCATGACAATGTGAGAGTGCGTGGGAAGACCCAAGAGGGAGGGAGTGTAATTAAAAGTGAATGCCGGTGACCGGTGTAATGTTTTGCATGCTCAGTACGTAGTATCGTCTAGGTAGTAAAATCGCAAAAAAATTAATACTTAATCTTTCACAACGTTATACTAAAAAATTTATTATGAAAAAAATATGATTTCTAATATCTAGAAACCACATAAACAGTACTTATTTCTACTACATCTCAATATTATTAATGAAATTCTTCTTATACAATAAGAACGAAACTGACATAATAAAATGACTGAAATTATAACATTGGAGACTGAAATGCAGACTAGAATTTTAGTTTTCTTCTGCTCAGGCGTTTTGTTTCTGCTTCAACTCCTCCTTCCACATTTGAGAAATATCTTGTGCAACTCTCACAGCATCTAAAGAAGCACCAGCTATTGCTCTCTTTGTGTATCCAACAGCATAAAGTCCATTGTTCCCCTTCCAGCCATTTGGAAATGGTGTCTTCGGATACCCAGTCTTTTTCGAGAAAAACTCGGTTTCCTGTTTAAAATTAATTAATTAGATGAAAAATGAACCAAGAATAGAAAAGAAAATTTAGTAATATTTTACCCGGTGTAGCTATGTTGCTCCCTGTACGGGTTGTTGAGGGTTTGAAGACGGGTGTGTGAGAGTGTGTTAACTAGCAAAAAAAAATAACATTTTCTCACCTTTAGCCAATTGAATACATTAGTACGGTATCCAGTGGCCAAAATAACTGAATCAATGTCAAGCTCTTGACCATTTTCGAGCTCTACCATGTTTTTGGAGAACTTCTTGATTCCAGGAACCACTTTGATACCGCCAGATCGGATCTTCTCCCATGCTCCAATATCCAGTACAGGGGTTTGTCCTCCATCACTGAGCTTATACTGCATTGGACCCATTGATGGCCTTTTTAAACCATAACTATCGGTGTTCCCAAGTATAAACCATGTCAATATCAGCAAAATCTTGTCCACTAGCCACATGGGGAACCATTTCAACATCATCGTTGCCAATTCAAATGTTGATTTTCCAACTATTTCTCTTGGCAATACATGCACCTGAAATTTTTTTTAAAAAAAATCATCAGGACAAAGTACTTGATATATATCATCCAAAACATTTGTCATAATCAAGTATTGAAATTCGAGAACAATATAGATGACTTACCGAGCCCCTAGCCACCATCGATGGTTTAGCATCATGATTACAAAGATCGAGTGAAACTTCCATGCCAGTATTCCCACATCCAACAACAAGAACATTTTTCCCACTATATGTTTTACCTGACTTGTACTCACAAGCATGTATAACTTCACCACCAAAATCTTTTAGTCCTGCAATTTCCGGGACTATAGGCTCTGCATTTTCTCCAGTAGCTACCACAATCCACTGACAAATATACTCAACCTCAGACTTAACAGACCCTTGTGTTGAAACAGTTCTAACTTTCCACGAACGAATGACCTCATCGTACTTAGCAGACTCCACAGACTCATTGAATTGCGGTTTGATGTCAAAATGCTTGGCATAACTTTCAATATAATCAACAAACTGTTTTCTTGTAGGGTACTCAGGGTAATGTTCAGGGAATGGTAGTTTAGGAAGTTGACAAAACTGTTTTGGAAGGTGAAGTTTAAGACGATCATAAGTTCTTTTTTGCCACAAAGAAGCTATGCAATCAGCTCTTTCGAGCATCACATAAGGAACTCCTTGTTCTTTAAGACATGCTCCCACAGCTAGTCCAGATGGTCCAGCTCCAATGATCAGTGGACCATTAACCCAGACACATCTGCGGGCAAACATATCATCATTTTTTTCGACAACACTAGACATTTTTGTTCAAGTAGACTGTTGGAACAAGAAGAAATGTAGGGATTGTTGAAGAGAAAGGAGGAGTTGACAGTGTTTATATACAGCTCCCAGGCCATGTACCTTACTAGTAACGTAGCACTACAATATCCTGGTCAAATCTCGAGCCTCATTTTTATTCTTTTTCGTTGCAGTTTATTACTAAATCTGATTGACTGATATCCTGCATTTGAATTTCTTTCAATGCACAGAATCACTGGATTTTTTTTTTCTTTTTTTTTTTTTTTCTATTTCAGTTCTACATTGTGAATCATTTATCTGGATTTCATTATATTTCCATTTTTCGCAGTTTCTTTATTTCCTTTTTCAGTTTTATTTTTTAATCTTCAAATACTTCAATATAAATATTCATTTGGATATTTGAAGAACGTACTGGTCTTTCGTATAGATATTCCGTCTGTCCCGTCCATTTCTATACGTTCACTTGCACGCATTTCGAGATTCTATAAAGTGTAGTTTTATAATTTTTTTTCAAAAAAAAAATTCTGAATAAAAGTTTAATGTTTAAACTTTTATTCAAAAAAAAATTTTTGAAAAAAAATTATGGAGCTATGCTTTAAATGAGTCTTAAAAAACGTGTTAAAAAGTAATAGAGAATTCAATAGGACAGAGGGAGTAATAGGAGTTACAATAACATATAGATGATGTCACAATGATACATAAATATGTCTAGATTCATTACTATTAATTATTTATTTTCCGGGATATAATTAGAGATAAGGTATCCAAAAACGTAGACTTAAATATGGTGTCTTTAGTATACAATAACGCTTATTTAATACTTAAATTAATAATAATTTATTATAAAATAAGACTTTTAAGATTTTTCATCCTAATATAATAGAGATGGTACAATAAATCAATAAAATTTGCAGGAGTTTCTGTATTAACTCTTTTCTTCTTTATCATTTTCTCTTTTGAAACTGTTATTTATTTTTAAAATAATTGTTCTTTTATTATGTATCTATTTTCAAAAAATAGTTTCTATGATTATTTTTCAATACCATGCAGTGCACTTAGTGTCCGTTTTGGGAAATTTTAAAATAAGTGACTTACGATTTAAAATAAATTTGTGCTAAATAACTGATAAGTTGATAAATAATTATAAGTTATATAAGTGTTTGAATAAATTTACTTATAAGTTAAAAAAAATTGCTTAAATAAATTAAAACAAATAACTATTAATTACAATTATCTTAATTTATAAATTTTAAATTAGAAAAATATTTAAAACTTATATTTTAAAATCAAAATTAATAGAAAAACGAAAAAAAATTAAAATAAGTTGAAAAGAAGTAGATCATTACCAACTTTCAACTTATCAGCTTATAAGTTATAAATTCAACATGTTCCAAGTTGGATCGAAAAACACTCGATAAGATGTTACAATCTATGACTTATAAGTGGTCTGCCAAACAGGCCCTAATGGTTTTTTTATCGATTCCTTTCTGCTAGGCATAGTTTGTACGTCAATACGTGCATTTCTGAGTTCAATATTGTTGTTCTAGTCCTTTGCTACTTTCTGAGAGCCCCGTTTGGCAAATCTTATAAGTAACTTATAAGCAGAAAAAGTACATGTATATGTACTTTTTCTGAAAATAAGTAACTTAATTTTTATAAATAAAATAAGATTTGATTTTCAATTCTTATAATAAATATTTATATTTAAAAAAAAAATTAATACGAAATTTTTTTAAAAAAATTAAGTTACTTATAAGTAATAAGTTAATTTACCAAACAGACATTTTCTTATAGAATACATGTTGTAACATACAGCGTCGCGCTTACGTGATGCATATTAAGTGTGATATGGTTTAATAAACAGGAGATCCACTAATTACCATAAATGGATGGTAAAGTATATTTCGGTTTAAATAAATGTACTTTTACATCGTTAAAAAATGGAAATCTCTTTCCGCCTTTGAATTGAAATGCATAGTCCTACGAATGTACATTAGATTCATTTTACCTTCCTTTGTAGTGCTCATTTAGCACAATTTTTGCCAGGTATAGTAACCAAAGCAGAAAGCCAGCAACCATTCAGTTGAATTATCGACATAACATTTGGGGATAAGCTGCTTTATAACTAGAAGGAAAATGCCTCAACTCTCACTGGCTACTTGAGAAATTAACTATAATATACTAAAATTGCTCAAGCTGATTGGAGATTTTCTTGATCACTAACCTTACTCCGTCAATGATTCAAGACGAGATACTGAGACAACCAACACGGGCGGCATTTTAACTACGATTTGATAGAGCCAATATTCACCAAAACATTGTGTCCAACATAGACCCAGGAAGACCATCCCATTCCCCGTTAACCACGTAAAATCTCCTCAGACAGAGAGTTCTGCCTTTGGCCGCGTACTCGCTGTTAATACACAAGATGACTTGCACTGCACTAAATTCAGATCTACTGGTGTTATACATTTGTCTTCCAAAGCTGATTATCCATAGAAATCAGATCTAATGTTTTTAATTATTTTAATTGCAAATAAAAGGTGAACAAAAGGGTCCCGTAGCTCAGTTGGTTAGAGCGTTGGTCTTATGAGCCGAAGGTCGCGGGTTCGAGCCCCGCCGGGACCAAAAAAATTTCTTGAAATTTTTTTTCCCCGTGACCAACCATTAATTTAAAACATAAACAAGAAATTTGAGAAATAAGTCAAATAACTAAACAAGCTTACTTGGGTTCAACAATAAATTATATACATGTAAAATCTGAAACGAAAGTTGGCTTTTCAAGTAACGTAGACCTGCACACTTTCTGCCATAGAAAGTAATTCTCTGTTGTGAGGTTTTAAGAGGGCTTTGTTCTCACAACTGCCTGGCATTACAGGTCGAATGTTACCTGGATTCAATGGAAAAAGAAACTTGTAGTAACCATCCATAACTGCTTCAAGATTGCAAGTTGTGGCAACCTCCGGAATCTGTTTGAGAACAAGACATACAAAACTTTCTGTATTAATAACTTAAAAGATGAAACTTGTAGTGCAAATAGAATAACATAGTCCTGCTAAACAGATCAATTTTTATAGGAGATTTTCTGGAAAATAAATTGAACAAGGAACAGATGCCAAAATCATTGTCAAGGAAAAGCTAAAACTACCAACTCATAAATTGAGCATCTATATCCCTTTAAGCTGATCTTATAACAACAAGAGTTATACTCATTGATCACTGAAAAAGTGATTAAAAAAATTACAAGTTACAACCAATAAAGCTTTCTCTTTCATCCCCTCCCCCCTCGCTTGCTGACTTTCTCACATACACACACAAATAAACAAATGCATAACATGCCACACAATGTTAGGAAGTTCATATGACATTTGATACCTGGTATATATCTCTCATATAGCCATGAAGGTTGTGATATTCAACAAGCTTCTTCTTTGTGCACTTGAACAACACATTGTATACAATATCAAACCGAATCAACGTGGTAAACAAGCATACATCCGAAAGTGTAAGCCTATCACCACATAGATACCTCGAAGTGCCCAAATGATCATCTATCAGATTCAATGTGTCAAACAACTCATTTACTGCTTTATCATAAGCTTCCTGACTCTGTGCAAACCCACACCTAAAAAACACATTTCACAACATTAAAAACACATTCAATCAAACCAAATATCGCAAAAAAGTTAGAACTTTAAAGTAATTGCATTACCTACAACACCATTACTGCATACAATTTAAAGAAAATTTATGCAACCTAAAAAGGGACCCAAAAATAATAAAGCTTCTTTAATCAACCCACATTACCCATAACACCATTAATGCATATAATGTAAAAAAAAGATATGCAAGCTAAAAAAAAATCTTTAATCAACCACTATAAAGCCGTAAATGCCTAAAACCTAAAGAAAGTTCATGCGGGCTAGAAAAAGGCCAATAAAATTTCAATCTTTATTCAATTCACAGTTATACATTACAACAATTTTAGATGTATACTATTAGAGAAAATTGATGCAGTCTATAAGAATTTAATCTTTAATCAAACCGTGCAACCTATAAACACCATCAATGCATATAATTTATGGAAAATCTAAGCAGGCTTTACAACACCATTACTGCATATAATTTAAGAAAATTGATACAACCTAAATAGGGGCAAAAATATTAACCTTTCATCAAACCAAGTTACCCGTAACACCATTAATGCAAATAATATAAGGAAAATAGATGCAAGCTAAACAGAGCAATAAATTTTCAATCTTTAATCAACCTACATCAACTATAAAGCCCTTCACGCCTAAAATCTAAAAAAAGTTGTAGCAAGCTAAAAAAGGGCCATAAAAATTCCATATCTAATCAACTCACAACTATACATAACAACAGTTATATATTATCTATAAATAAAAATGATGCAGGCTATAAGAATTTAGTCTTTAATCAACCTCTGTAGCCTACAAACACCACCAATGCATATACTTTATTAAAAAAAAACTTAAGCACGCTAAATAAATGCCATAACATTAAATCTTTAACTAACCCGCATTACCTATATCGCCATTAATGTATATAACTTAGCATAAATTGATGCAAGCTAAAGAAGGACCATAATATTTTCAATCTTTACTATACTACATTACCTATAAACGCCATTATTGACATTCGGGTAAATAATTGCATTCCACTTGTCTATATCTTTCTTCAATTCCGGAGGCGAAAGGTCCAAATCAGGATTCAAGGCAATACTATTAAAGCTCGCATTGAGCAATTCGATAATATCATAACTCTCATTACACACTACATCCTTCTTTTCGACATCCCAAAGCATCGGAACAGTTGATCTTCCACTATAACCACCTGCCCTCAACTTATAAACCTCTCTAAGACTTCCACAACCATTCACATTATCCGAACCCGGAACAAGCTTATCCTTGCTCTGATCACCACTATTCAAGAAAATCCAAGAACCATCAATTCCCGGGGCCGCAATCGAAACTGGAATTGAATCTTGGAGACCCTTTAAAGCCCTAACAATGAGGGTTCTATGAGCCCAAGGACAAGGCAATCCAACATAGAGATGAAGATTCTTGGAAATTTGGCGGGAAAATTGGTTCTTGATTTTGGCGCGAAATTGGGAAGTGGGTCGGGTATAACTGCCAGATGGGTCGGATGGGGCGAGCTGAGACATCATGATTTGCCATGTAGTGGACCAAGTGGAACGGACGGTGGAGATGAGGAGTTGAGGTGGGAGAGATGGGCCCCATAGGAATTTAGAAATAGTGGTGATGAAATTAGGGTTAGGGTTAGGGTTAGGGTTTGGTGGGGGTTTGAAAGAGAGAATTGTGGGGTGGTGGTGGAGTTTGGGAGGGATGTGTTTGTTGGTGAAAGTGGTGGTGGGAATAGAGGAGCCTAGGAATGAAGAGCTGAGCATTTTGTTTGGTTTTGCTTTTGGTAATTGCAAGTTGCAATGACACACACACTAGTAAGTAAAGTAGGATCCACTAGTACAAGATATGGACTATGGTCAACTAAGATAAGAGGAAAAAAAAGACATGATTTTAAAGTGTTATTTTTTTCACATTTTTAAGTCATTCTGATTAATTGAATTGAGAACGAAATTTTAGTGTAATTATCTTCAATTTATGTTTTTGTTTCACTCCAAGTCGAGATCATTAGATTAAAACAACTCCTATATGAATAATTATAATATAACCTTTTTTCGCTAAAATTATTAGTGAACGAGAAAAGTAAACATCGTTGAAAGATTATGATGATTTATAAATTATACTAGCCTATATAACCCGTGCGATGCACGGTTACTTTTGAATAATTATTATTTTATTATTTTAATTTAATATTTTATTGATTGAATTTGTTCAAAAGAGTAAGGATATTCGAATAAATATACGTGAATATATTTTTACTAAAATACTTATTTATAATAATTAGGCATGTGAAAATTGATAAATATAAATAATTAGACACATTAAATTATAGTTTAAAATAAATAGGTTTGAAAAATAATAAGTTTGTAGATCGAACCAAGTACATATAATTTTAAAATAAAAACTCATACACGGTTCAAATTATATATAAATTTCCCTTAAACCTGTTCAAGTACATATGTAGTGAATATGTGTTTTCATTATAATTTAATTAAAAATTAAGTTTTTTAAAATTAAAATATCTTCTTTATATAAGTACCAAACGATAGCTTGATCGCTCAAATGTTTAATATTTTGACTTTTATATACTGTCATCTTGTAGTTTTAATATTTTAAAACTTTTTCTAATAACATGTACATAGTTTATATTTTTAATAATATTATCTTTTATACATGTAATTATATCCAACTAAATAATTTGAAAAATCCGTTATTATATATACTCCGGGTTACGAAGAAGTGGCTTTACACAAAACTGTTTAAGTTGTGGAAGTTCAATAGAAGACTAATCATGTCTTTTATTTTTAGCATTCGTATTTCTTTATAATATTTTTGGAAGGAGTTAACAATTGTTTATAATATTTTTTGGAAGGAGTTAACAATTGTTTTTGAAAGTGTTAACCAACCAACCAAACGAAACCATGTTTTGCTTATAATAGTATAGTATAGATTCGTCAAAAATATATATTTCATTAGTAAGTTATTATTACATTTTTACACTTACATTTCGAGTATCATAGATCGAAAATGTTAAAGTTATCATAATATTGTCATAAGCACTCTAATAATGATTTTACTTGAACAAAAAATTTTAATAATATTAGCATAAGTGTATTTTTAATATTAGTATAAATATATTTGTAAAATAAAATTTTGTAAATCCAAAATGATAATTTCAACTAAAGTTTTTTTAAATCAACAACTTTTCGGTAAGAATAAGAATACTTAGAAACAAAGGTCCCAACACGAATACCAGAGGGGACAAGAATAAATTGTAGCTATCTAGCTCACAAGGCACAGGCCCCGTCAAATACACCGCCTCGTTCGCTTACTTTCTAACACAATGAAGGGACAAATCAGGCCTAGATCACATAATAACTCTGCACATCTCAAAAACATTCCCTACTTCTAGCTGATTAGCTTTGTTATTGCAGATAGCATCCACAGTAACCATTGAATCACTCTCAACTTGCACTGTCTAACCACTTCTAGCGAGCATCCACAAAAGAGCCTCACAAATGCCAAAAGCTTCTGCTTCCAAAGGCAACACTCCTCCCCAAAATGGATACATTTACCTTGAACAAAAACGGCCCTGATAGTCACGCAGCATCATACCAATTCGGAACGAACTACTTCCTTGAGTCACAGATACATCTACGTTCAGCTTGAGAATACCTTCCTTAGGAGGCACCCATTTCTGACTTTGCACCACTTGACTGATATCTACATATGAAACGAAGGATTTCTTCTTTGACATAACTTCCCTCCATTCTGTTAAAGAGTATAAGATCATGTTGGGGCCTTCCTCTGACACTTTAAGGTTTTAGAGCAATCGGTTACTTAACTTGGTATCAGAGCTCGGTTTAGGGAGGGACTCGGGTTCGAGTCCTCCCACCCCCATTTATTTAATTTAAATATTTATATTGGTATTGGGATTGATATTTGGTATTGGTATATTGGTAATTGTCGTTATTCAATCGTATGATTGAGAGGGAGTGTTAAAGAGTATAAGATCCTGTTGGGGCTTTCCTCTGACACTTTAAGGTCTTAGAGCAATCGGTTACTTAACACATTCCATCACCTGCCTTTTACCCCCTTCCATGGCAATAACAGGACTCATAGACTTCTTTTCCCATACTCGTCATAGACTTCTTTTCCCATACTCGTTGATTACGAGAATACCAGATACCCCATAGTACAATAGCAATGTTATTAGGCTCTTCACTCTTTGCCGTTTACAATTTCTGCAGTAACTAGTTAGGAGCAGAGACAGCCTCTCTCATATCATAATTCATGTTCATGACCTTCCAGCAGTCCAGAGCAAACCTGCGGTCGAAGAAAATGTGGAGAAGATGCTCCACATCCGTATTGCACATCGGACACAGAATTGCGACATTAACTCCCTTTCCCCTTAACATATTTCGTACCGGGATATTGTTTCTGCAAACTCTCCAGAGAAACATCCGCATTTTATGAGGAATTTTCAGGGACCACAGCTTTGTCCAACCTGCAGATTGCATGTTCCCATGTAAACTCGAATTAGAGTCACACCACACTCTATACCCTGTTTTCACAGTATAGATACCATCATTCGAGTTAACCCAAGCAATATGATCTCTCACCCGATTTTGAGGGATCCGAGTAGCAAGAATTATATTTGCATCACTTTCTGGGAAACAATTACTGACTAGTTGAGTGTTCCAACGCTTGGAGTCTGGTAGGAAAAAATCACACACCCTATCTTGTCTCAAAAGATTTGTATGAGAATCTTCACATTACTATTTAAACATTAATAATATGCATAAAATATTCTGCATTCAGTATTTGTTCATGGGTGTTTAATTTATGGAGTGAGAGTTTTTCTGGTAAATGATCTATGAAATCACTTTTATTTGTCGGATTAAAGGTTATAATATTTTCTCATATACTAGATTCTTCTGAGACATTTAATATTTTTAAAGTTTTTTTTAAAGAATTGGGGTTACGAAAGAAATATGGTTTATCATGGTAATGCTCCTAAATAATACTTACTTTTTTTACAAGGAATTTTCTTCACGATTATCAATACGTAAGTGTGATGTTAATGTTGAGGAAAATTATGGGCAATGATTGAAGTCATTTATCACTTACAAGTCTGTCACAACTTATTGACAAGTGTTTGTGGGTGTTTGGGAAACAGATATAACGACTTATGTGGGCTAAATGATCATTTTTACTTTTGCTTCTCTGTTTGGCAACTCGCTTACGTACACTTCATTTCAACATATATTGCCATAAGTCGAAAGTAAGAAGGGGGGTACTTTCCCTTTTTCAGTTTAACTTATTTCTTTTGTTTAAAACAACATGCCCCATTTACGGAAAAAAACGGGCCCTTTTAACCCCATTTTTTAACAAATAATTTATATGTTAATCTATTCCACTTATAAACTTGGCTTTTAACGAGTAAAGTTATACACTAACGAGTTTATTAAACCGCACTTCACAGGTTTTATAATATTTTTCTATATTTTTATAAAGAATTATAAGATGATAATTTTAGTTAAATGTAAAGTTTAGAAAAAATGATTTAATAACTTTTATATTAATTGACTTTCCTATAAATTTGAATAAAAATAAGGTGAATTTAATTTAATTTTTTATATTTGAAATATGATTGATTTTTATAATTATTAACTTCCCTATAAATTCGAATGTAAATAAGGAAATTTTAATTTTTATGAATTAATATCCAGGAGCTCTAGAAAAAATAGATANCAGGAATTTTCCTTTGTATATATAAATATTTTGATTGATTGATTGATTATACATCTTTTTTCTAGTTTTTTTCTCTTTCTCTTGTGCTTGATTTAGGGTTTTCATGTTTTGTTAAAATGGTGTAGGTTTTTTTTTTTAATTTTCAGTTTTAGGAATGTTTTTTTTTGAAATTTTATTTTTAACTAAAATTTGTGTATTAAATTCATTAATTTAGAAAATGATACTAATTTTGGATAGACATAAAAGTAGTAATTTACCAAACACTTCAGTAACTTATAATTAAATTTATCCAAACACCTAAATTACTTATAAGTAATAATTTACTTATCACTTATATTTCACTTATCAATTTTAAGTCATAAGTTACTTTTTATAAGATATCCCAAACGGACCCTTTATCGATCCAACTTACTGATAAGTTGAAAGTCAATAATGACGTATTATTTTCCAACTTTATTTGATTTTTTTTATTAATTTTATTAATTAACTTATCGACAAATGTTTTTCTCATTTAAAATTCATGAATTAAGATAATTGTATTTAATAATTATTTGTTTTAATTCATTTAAATAAAAAAATTCCGTCTTATGAGTAAAATTATTCAAACACTTATATATATTATAAGTATTTATCAAATTATCACTTATTTAATAATTATTATTTTAAATCATAAATTATTTATTTTAAAATTTGTTAAACGGTCACATAATAGGGGTAACGAAGCGTAATTGAGATGATTTCCATCGATAACTAGATGGTTTATGTATACAATTTCGTGTTGCGAGAATAATAGAGATTCTAGAAAAAAAATTATAAGGATGATAACTAAACAAGTTCTTATTCATTTACTAATACCTAAAACCTATGTTCTGAGTTCGTTAATTAACGATCCACACACAAGTTTTTATTAAATAAAAATGAGTCAAGTTGAATAGGAGCTTTATCGAATAAAACAGGTTGAGCTGTGCTGGAATAAAAATTTTGGTCAAATTACTAGTTAACTGTTAAAATAGCAAATCGAGTAAATTTATTTTTTTCTGAAACTTTTTGTTAGGTCTCAAATATACTGTATAAGAGAATGAATACAGTATAGAACAATCAAATCGATAATAGACAAGTAAATTAACTAACAGTTTTTGTATAGATGATCAAAAACTGTAACAATAAT